>JAGDQO010002867.1:0-51512 GCA_018342035.1 Solanum appendiculatum
TTCCTCCATTCGTGGCTAGTGATTGTATTAGAGAATTGAAGGCTTGGTGAGTCCTCATACTTTGAGGACAATCTCACATTTATAGAGACTTTGTATGGGTTACGTCCCAGATTCATTCTATTGATGTAGTAGATGGCTTATTGAAACTTATGCTTAGACTTCCATTTTGCCAAACTTTTTCATATGAAATGCATTCTTTGAAATATCTTTAAATTATATTAGCTTGTATGATGTATGCTAAGTGGCTTGTGTGGAGCTCTCGGGGTCCTACACAACATGTCACGTCTAGGATGTACTTTAGGTGATGACATATATTCCATCTCGACCTACCAGGCCTTTGGTGGTCGTATCTTAGGGTCTACGGTGTTTGGGGGTAGGTCATGGTTCAATGGAAGGTAGAGCTTAGGTTAGACTTCTTGCGGTGACCATCTTGGAGCTAAAGGTGTTGGGTCTCATATTACTCCAGCTGGGTCTTCACAGCAGGTTGCTTTGGGTGACGATTGATATAAGTGTGGCAAGGTAGGCCACTATGGCAGAGATTGTCGTAGGGTCCCAATGTAGTAGTCTAGGGGTGGTTATGATCTTGTAAGAGGTATGTAGGACCGTTCACCGTATTCTTCATGTTGGGCTTCAGACTATAGAGGTTGCTATGATTGTGGAGGGTTTGACCATTAGTCTAAGCAGTGCCCTAGGAAGGGGTTTCTTTTCTAAACATTATAGACATAAGATACTCTCCAGACAAGGGTGACTGGACCTTGTTGTACCTATAGGGAGATTGGCCATGGTGAGAGATGTTCAACTAGGTTAGTCTCATGGGTTGATGGCACCTTCGGTCAGAGGTGGTTCCCTGAGTGATACTGGTACTACTTCAGGTGCTCACGTTGAGGTCAGGCACAATCCATTCTATGCTTCTACAAGCCAGCCAGAGGCCAAGGCTCCATGTATCCCTTCTTTGATGCAATTTTGTAGCTTTATCCTTTTTGTTCTTATTTTGTGTGATTTGGAGTTTTCATGCCCATTCGTGTTTATTTGACTTGTTATATATCACTGGCTTGTTATGATAGCTTCATTTGAGGATTGTATATGTGATTTGCCTTTTGTAGTTGATTTCTTTTAGTAGTGGATCGACTAGGCAATGTTCACTTGATTGGGAGTAGTGGTTGAGTAATACCCATGCTTTTGCTTGGTTGTCTTTTGTTGTGTGTTCTCAATGTGATGTCGATCCTTGTTAGATAGGTGGCTAGACCAGCGTTTCCTAATTTGTGGATTGTGTATCATTGGGCCTAATCGACTTAGGAGGTTGCCTTAGTTGTGTGTCATCTTTTGGAGTTGTAGTTGGGAGTTGCTAGTTGTCAGAGTTGTGTGAGGGTTAGTTTGGCCTTTTATAGTTTGTGGTAGTCTTGATTGGTCTCTTTCTTCCTTTGCCTTACTCTTATTCTCGGTTGGGAAGTTGTGTTTTCTCTCGTTCAGCCTTTTTGGATTCGGCATCTTCTTGTAGTCTTGGAGTTTGGTTATGGCTAACTATAATTTGGAAGTGTGATTCCTTGTTGTGCCTTTTTGCTACTTTGGTTGTTTCTCCATGATTTTGCTGATAGCTCTCGAGGTTGTTTTGTGGTTTGAAGTCGGAGTGGTAGTGTTCGTCGGTGGCTTCAGACTCTTGCTTCTATTGGTAAGTGGGAATTTACTAAGAAGGTTCATCTTCAAGATGGGGTCAAAGTAACTCATGGAATCTATGATTTGGTTCTTGTTTTGGATGCAAGGTTTGCTTTTATCATACTTGGTACCTTGCGAAGTTCGTTGATAGGAGTTGGTGTCATTGGGCCACTACCTAACATCTTGGTTTCCCATAAGGATGGGATGTTTGGACCAGATTAGTGGCGGCGGAGTAGTTTGTGGGCTCATGGTGTTGGATTTTCAAGAGTTTTTTGGTAGGAGTAGGTCACTGGAGCCGGCTCAATGCAGCCTTGCATTCGCGATATGGCCATCCTTTGCATTAGAGTGATTTGCTTTAGAAGGTTTGTGTTGTGTGGGTTTCTAGGTAGGTTTCAGATGGTGCTGGAGATGTTCAGGATTGCTAAGGACTGGCACAACACTCATGATGGTTGGAAGATGTTAGATTTGGAGCATAAGGTGAGTATTTCGATTGGTGAGTTGGGTTACATTTGCCATTGTCCTGTGTTTGCTCAATCCGGTGGTTTCGGTGTGGTGTTGGTTTTAACAGATGATCTGGTGCCTTAAGGTGAGTTCGGTTATGTTGGGAGAGAGTTGGAGCCCAAAAAAGAATTGGAGGAGTTTTTGGAGTTTTGAAGTGAATTTGGGGATTTTCCTCTTTGCCTGGGTTCTCTATTGGCATTGTTCAATCTGAGAGAGTGTTTGAGGGTTTGGTGGAGCATGCGGTCTTAGCATCCTCATTTTTTTGGGCCTTCAGGCAGTAACTGTCCTTCTACTTTCGGAGATGAAAGTCTTTTTAGTAGTGAATGTTGTAATGACCCTCAAGGTCATTTTCTATGTTTTCCAATATTTTCAGCATTAGATCTTTCCTGTAGCGACCCCAAGTCACTTATGACTTACTGGGACTGACAATTTGGTCTATGGGTCGTTCATTTGTGTTTTTCCTGTTTTGGAGCCTTTGAAACTTGAATAGTTGACTTCGATAAAAGTTCAGGAAGACGGCCTCAGAATGTGATTCTCACGATTTTATCAGCTCTAGAAAGGCCATGTTAGGCTAGAGGTATAGTTGGTTTAGGCCCCAAGACTTCTGGTGCGAGTTTGCACCATTAGGAGTTTTAACTTTGAAGCTTGAGCCAAAGTTTGACTTCAGTTAACATTCTTGGTAAATGTGCTTGGGTAAGAATTTTGTCAATGTTGTTAGCTCCAAAATGTTGAATTTGGTCAAGAACAACCCTTCGTGCGGATTTTGTCTTTTGGTGTCATTCCTAGCCCCTGTGTAGATTTTGGCTAAAAATATAGCTAGGTGTGGAACCCACTTTTCCCCGAGACTACCTCGGATGGAAGTTTCGAGGGTTCCGTTGAGTCTGAAATGTCAAATTTAGTAGGGTTGCATATCTGATTTATTTTCATACAGTCCTGAACAAATTTCGAGGGTCCATTCGGAGACATTAAAAAAAAGCAAAATCTAGTGTTGCTTGTGCAGAAATTTATCGACCAGAATTTAGGCTTTTAGCTACCGGGATTGACTTTTAGGGACCAGATAGCTGTTATTTAAATCTCAAATTTTCAGCCTTCTTCCCCATTTAAAAAATCCGATTACATGAGCTATAGAGCTCCGATTGAGCTGATTTCAGTTGTGTTGGTTCGGGTTTTTACATGGATAATTGTTTGAGTGATCGGGGAAGCTTGAAAGTTTTCATTTTGAGGTAATTGCTGCCCCAAAGGGGATGCCTAAGCTTGATTTTTGAGCATTAATGATGATTTTATTGCATGGACTATTTTAGCCCATTTTCGAGCTCGAATTATGCCCATTTTCAAGCTCAAATTATGCCCATTCTTTAGGCACAAGTTCTTTGAGCTATTTAGAACCTTTTGATGGATTCAATTTTGGAATTCTTAGTGTGGGTCCCACATTCCCATTTTTACTCAATTTTGGGTCCATCTCATATTTTTGCGAATTTAGTGTCTAAATGTTTGTATTGACGTTGTGATCAATAATTTAATAGCATGGTGGTGTTCAGAGACATTTCAGAAGTGGTTAGCTTTTGTGTAGTGGATTTAAAGCGCTCGTGATTGACTTCAAGGTAGGCTTCGGTCTACTTTCTTGATTGAAATTTTTAGATAATGTTTAGTATGAATTGCATGTGACTTAGGACTGTATTGGTCAAGTATTAGCCTTCCTTCAATTATTCTATCTTTTTTTATTCCCATAGGAGCGTTGGGCCTTTTTTGGGTGTAGAAATTCTTAGGTTAGAATGTGGCCTTATTTTTAGTATGCCTTAGCATGTGTATCCTTGTTATAATTGGTAATTTGTGGCCTTAGTCTAGGGTTGAGCCTTAGGTGCCTTACAATGTGTACTTTCACTCTTCTAGTTGTAATTTGCTCCCGATAGGGCATGATTTTGGGTTATTGATCGTGTGTTAGTGTTTAAGACCTTTATGGCTCGTCATAGCCGTAGATTATCTTTAGCTCTGGTCAGTCATTGACTTGGGCGGGGTTTGGGATAAGGTGTCGTTCCTTGAGTTATTTTCTCCCCTTTTGCTATTGATTCAAAAGCTCTTGTTCATTCGTTTGCTTGTTAATTAGCGGTAGGCTTGAATGACATCAGTACATTAAATGTACGAGTATGTAATAGGGCTGAATAAAATAAGTAACTGAACTGAAAGGCTGAAAGTAGCTCAATTGAAGATTAGTATAAGTCAAAATGAAAATCATTTAATGCTCTTACCGTACGGATGCAATATATTGAACTGATATATATATATATATATATATATATATATACACTTTACTTTACAGGAGAGTTTCTCTAAATGACAACCATCATTATGAACCTCGTGATGATACATCTTACCCACGTTACTAGAGCCACCCTATACCGTGCCGGAGTATAGAACTGTCATGACCAAAAAAGAGTCATGAGTAGCACCCATACTTAACCTTCTAGGTGGGTAGACCAATGAATTTAAACCACAACTTATATTAGTCATTCAACTTATGCACTACGATAATAATGTGAAAACTCAAATCTTATTAAAGAGAGAAATAAAACTCCTCTAGAGTCTATTACATGTCGTTTATCCAAAAATATCAAGTCTAAGATTATTAATGACACCAGAATAAATAAATAAAATAGTTTGTGTCCAAAAACTAAGGACATCAGACCAAAAGAATCCAACACGAGATAGAATGACTAACTCACCCAGAAACCTGATGCTTTGGAGATTGGCTAGAGCTGAGGGAGAGTCAAAGTCACCAGTACACTTGTTGCACTTCACAAAAGGAAAACGAAGAAAAAATACAAGTAGGGATCAGTAGAGGGCAACATGTATTGAGTAGATATCATCGCCCGACTCAAAATAGAAACTAATATGCATAAAGTAATAACATGAAATCAACTATAGCACTTAGCAAGTAGCAAGCTACATGAAAAAGTGACAACGACAATGAAGCAAGTATGTAATTAGTCAACAGTATCAAGAACACACATGAGGACTCAGGCCTCCACACCAAGCTCTTTTGGGAAATGAGTTCTTTGAGATTGAGTATGTTAAGTTATTTTATTGTGTTTTTATTTAATGTTATCATGCCGGAATGTGACACTCGATCCAATAATATCGTGCCGGCTCGTGGCACCTGATCCAAATATATCACGCCGGCTCATGGCACCCGATCCAACAACATAGTTGATTCATCATTCTTTTCATCACTTTCCACTTCATTAACAAAATTTCACCAAGACTTTTTTATTCAAAGCATCACTTTAATAGAACAAGTTCGATTATGAATTTCATGGTCTTGGGATTACAGACCAATTACAACAACACATGAATCATCCAAACCACAACAATTAAGTACATTGAAAATTTCATAGCATTACTCAATGATTATCAATCACAATTAAAAGTCTCTTTATCACATAGAATAAACCATAACCTACCTAATCGAAGAATCGAAGTGAAGACGTTAATTCCCGAATGATTTTCCTTTCCTCATTGCCTCAGAACGTTTCCAATCTATCAAGTATATAATATTTATAAGCAAACACGTCTGTAGGCACCCATATTACTATATGTCTAGCCTAGACTCAAAATTCATTCAAATTCGTAATCAAGTTCCTAATCTTGAGGTCAATTTATATGTCAAGTCTCATATTTCTTAAATTTAAAGCATAGGGTTAAGTCGCAATTCCTCCATGATCATAACTTTAATGGTACTCAAATAATACAATACACCTAATATTTAATTACCTATCTCAATATATCTAAACATTATTTATAATATGATAATTAAAATAATTTAAAAAGTTGAACTCACTGCTACAATTGTTGTGTTAAGTCAGTCGAGAGAATACCCAAATGGGTAGAGGCTTTTAAGCTCTACCAGAGTGGTATTTGATCTGGCCCTCATATTAGACCTTACTAGCCCAAAATACTCATTCACATACATCCCAACTTTTCATCAAATAATGTCGCACCATCTTTTATTCATTAGTAAAGTCACTAGCCATTAATAATAAACTTGAATAGAAACAATATGCAATTCTACCATTTGCTGAAGCAACACCGAACCAAGACAATTGCAACTAAAAATTAATGAGAAGAATTAGGCTTATCATAATTTAATAATAAAACTTAACGAACAAATTCTTACCAAAAGAAAGAGCACTCACTGCTCATGCCCTCTCCTACCATGTTTGATCTAGAGTCACATGGACGGTGCGTTTCCCTCAAACAAATATAGGTTTAATTAATTTTTATATATGGGCCAAGTGGTACAAGGTATTAAATAAATTATGAGCTTGGCCCATTAACCACCAAATTAATTAAGGAAAATTACGTAGCTAAGCAAACTTATACTACTTAATTATCTACCATAGCTTAATTATCTACCATAGCTATAGTTTGCATTAATTACAATTCAAAACTAACTTTAAGCTATAATTTCATTCTCTCTCTCGCCTCTCGCCTCTCTTCCTCTCTCTCTTGCACCTCTCCCCCATCTCTCTGGAAATTTCGCTCGCCACTCTCCTCTCCCTGCCCAGTCTCTCTCTCGCTTCTCTTCTCCCAATTTCTCTCTCACTTTACACAAACACAAATGTATACTTTGTGTTTGTATAAAGCGAGAGAGACGGAATATACAAATACATACTCCGCCCTATACACTTATAATTATACATATACAAATCTTCCCCTGCCCAATTCTCATCTATCTTTCTCTCTCTCTCTCGCTTTATACAAATACAAATGTATAATTTGTATTTGTATAGAGCGAGAGAGATTGGATCTTGCCCTGATTTGTGTTTGTATAAAGCGAGAGAGATTCGATCTTGCCCTGCCCAGTTCTCTTTTGCCTATCTCTCTCTCTCGCTTTATACAAATACAAATGTATAATTTGTGTTTGTATAAAGCGAGAGAGACTGGATATACAATACAAATGTTTTAACTCGAATCAATTGTATACGAATTCAAATTATATGTAGATATACAAATATAATACTTGATACATATACATATATACAATTATTTTGACATATAAACATATATAATTCGGCATATATACATATACAATTCCCCTCTCTCCACTCTCTGCCATCTCTCACTCGCCTCTCTCCCAGTTTCGCTCACCTCTCTCCCAGTCTCGCTCACCTCTCTCCCACTCTCGCTCACCTCTCTCTCTCTCCCACTCTCGCTCGCCAGATATACAAATACATATGTATATCAGTTACATATACACATTATTTTGACAGATATACATATACAATTCGCCTCTCTCCACTCTCTGCCCTCTCTCGCTTGCCTCTCTCCTCTCTCTCCCAGTCTCGCTTGCCACTCTCCTCCCTATAACATGTAGCTACGAATCGTAATTAGCAAACTATAGCTATGGAGCATAATTAAAATATTTTGAGTGGCTATATGTGAAAGTTTCTCATTAATTAATTATTATAATTACCCCATTAATTATATAACTATAGCTTACTAATAGTCCAAACCAACCATTTAGAATCTACCAAAAGGGTCTTTTGAGGATTAAGAAGCTCTAATACCCGAAACGACCTAATGGGTCATTACATCATATACCAATTTATCCATCGTCCTGGAATGGTCAAAAAAAGGTGTTTCTAGGCTTGAAAGCTTGAAGTCCTATTGCTTAAGGCCTAGTAGTGCTATTCTTACTTTTTGCCAGATACCCTTGTTTCATGTCAAATAATGTCAGATAGAGCGTGACTATGTTCAAACCCATATCGCCCGTGACTTATGTGCTATATATAGACACTTCTAAACTCTTAGTATGAATCAGTTCCGCCTATGTTAGTAAGCAAGTTCAAAGGCGGAAAGATAGTAAGAGTAACTCCTTTCCCTTCCATGATAAGTTCATTCATCATTCGAGGACAAATGATCCTTAGGGGGAGATGTTGTAACACCCCAAAAAATTTTAAGCTAATACCTGAACCATTCTTCATTTGCATATAAGGTCGTATTGGGTAATTCTTAAATTTCTCTTAGGTGTTAGGGTCAATTCCTTAGTGTGGGAATAGATTTGGAGATGAATTAAGGTCACAAGAATCCCCTAACACAAAGTTGAGTTGAAAGCTTCCTTATCGATAAAGTTTTGGATATAAGATTCTACTTAGGTCATCTTCAAACGCCCATATATCTCAGCATATAATGAACTAGGTGGCACATAACCTAACAAATTAAAGGTATTTGAGTTTTATTTCTAATAGAACCAACTTTTTCTCATTTCAAATTTGGAGTAAAATTCATTGTCATTTTACTGGAACATGTCCGGACTGAGAAATTCAGTGAGGACACCTGGACATTTGGCGACTCGTCGAATGGGTTGGCGAATCACCGAATTAGCTTGCCAAAATATTCTGAAAACCTCAAGTCTCTGTCTATTTTAGCGATCTAAAGCCCTATTTGGCGAGCTGCCAAATATTTCAGTGGGGGGACCTCTAGACCGCCGATTTGGCCAATGAGATTCATTAAAAGGTCATTTTCTTTCATTGTATGGTCTTTTTATGTTTCGAGAAGGGTATTATTGACCGTTTACCCTCAATTAACTTCCATATGTCCATTTTATAACCTAATAACATCAATATATGTATAGAAACTTGAAAAATCCCTAATTCTCCTTCTTCCAAAGATGAAGAACTCCAAGAAAATGATTTCTCCAGTTTCTCAAAATCTAAAGGCTCCAAGTTCAAGATTCTGTTCAATATACCTAATGTTTTAAATCCAAGATTCTTCTCCAGACTTCATCTTCCAAGATTTTCTTTAAGTTTCTCCAAAAAAATTGTTCTTCCAGGTATTTAACGCTATTCGTAGTGATAGACTGAGTTCGTCCTCATGCCCTTCATCTAAATTCTGTCAGTAAGAGTTAAATCCAGTGTTCTACTCAAAGTTCCATGATTTTTTCTGAATTCGAATTGTGTTCTTATTTTGAGTTTGATCTCCTAATTATGAGATTTTGATATTTTATATATTGATATCCTTAAATTGTTGTTCATGCTTATATTTCGCATGAACCCTAGTTGATGAGATTTTTATGGAAAGCCTTTGTGCATTTATTTTCATGCATTGATTTGGAAGTTTTAAAGTGAGTTCAAGTGGATTTTAAAGTATCTTTTGAAAAGAGTTTAAGGGAACACAAATTGTTCCAAAAGTACTATTTTCACATTGAGAAAAGAACTACTATATTTAAGAAGAGCATAAATAGTTTTCAAAGGCAGTTCAGTCAGATAAAGAGAAGTTCAGTTACCCCATAAAAAGTATTATTTTTCACATTGAAAAGAGAGTACTATTTTCATAAAAGTATAAAGTTTTTTCAAAGTATTTCAAAAAGATTGAGTATAGTTCTGTTATCTCTTAAAGAGGCCTTTTTGAGTAATTATCTCAACCCAGTGAGTATTTTATAGGAGCATATATTTATATGTTTTGGGAGTAGTATTGAGTACCAATTTGGGAGAAAGTTCAGATAACTCACAGCCCCATAAACTACGTAGCCAGCGTAGATAGGATCATACCGCAATATGGGCGACTCATCACCTGCCTCTAGAAGGCTTTTTAGTGGATCCATCAGTTCTGTTGCATTCTACACTCCAGCAAGGTATAGAGGGTGGCTCTGACAATGTGGGTAAGACGTTGTATCATCACGAGACTCATAGTGATGGTTGTCAGTTACAGAAACTCCCAATAAAGTAATATATATATATATATATATATATATATATTTATATATATATATGTATATATATATATTTCAGTTCAGTATTTACTTTTATTGCATCCTTAAAGTAAGAGCATTAAGAGCCCACTAGGATTGGTAAAAAAGTGACTTTTTAAATGTCACTTTTAAGTCACTTTTTAAAGTGTTGAAACTTATTCTAAAAGTAAGTAGTTACGTGTTTGGATAAAAGTGCTTAAACTGAAAAAATAATTGTTGATGTGTTTGGTACAGAAGCGTTGTTAAGCACTTTTTTTTTTATCAAAATGTCTGAAATACCACCCTTCAAGTTGTTAAACATTATAAAATGCTACTTATTTTAAGTTTTTATACCTAAAATAAATCGAATGAAAATTAATTTATATTTTAATTCAACTTCAATATAAATTGATTATATAAGTTAATTTATATGTGTAAATTATTTTAAAAATTTTAAAATATATTATTTTGATAAAGTACATGAAAGATTTGAGATGTTTTTTCAATTATACTTGTAAATAATAATGACTATATTTCTTTTTTACAACAAATAATTTATAAACAAAAAAATAAAAAAAAGGAGGAAATAATTTAGAAGAAAGAAAAAATTAGCGAAGAAAAAAGTAGGAGGAAAATAATATAGAAATTATAAAAAATATTAGGGATAAAAAGGTAAAATTGTTGGTTAAACATAAATGACTTTTAAGTCGGAAAGAAAATAGTATGGGTGACCAACTTTTAACTTTTGATTTCTTTTTGTAAATTTTAACTTATTTTAAACATTTTTTTGATTTGTCAAACACTTTCAAACCAACTTTTAAGTTAATTCTAGCAGGCTCTGAATGAATTTCATCATGACTTGTACTATTCTTCAGTTGAGCTACTTTCAGCCTTTCAATTCAGTTATTTGTTTTTTCGGCCATATTGCATACTCATACATTCAATATACTGATGTCATTCAATCTGCATCTTTTCATGATGCATATTCAGTTAATAAATATCATCAACGGGCATTTCTTTGAGATCACATCATCCGCTCGTCAATTTTTGGTGAGACCTCCTTACTTTCGGAGGACCCCAGTTTTATGATATGTTGGTAGTAGCATTTTGAGGTATCGTGGGTCTTGTTTCGACACCTATATGTAGACAGTAGAGGTTTCATAGATAGACAGTCTTGTATAGTCCTTCAGTATTCGGTTTCAAATGTTTTATTTTAAACTTTATATTTCATACTCAGTGTTCTCATATAGTTTTGAGATTCAGCAAATTGTTTTAAGCGATTCTTCAGTTTTGATGTTTGTGTATATTTGAGTTAGTTTTACGCTTAATAGTCAGCCAAAACAAGGGTTCTCTTGGGACCAACAATGATTCTCAAGTATTGGCCACGTCCAGAGTATAGGCTCGGGGTGTTACATTTACACATAGATGTAGAAACTAATCTAGTAGATGCTACTCTTGTTTTATCTGTTTGAATACTAGATCTTATAGCATCATAAGGATGTTACACAAAGGAGGATGGGCTGATAGTTAGATGCTTGGACCTTGCTTTGCCAAAACGTCAGCTACCTTGTTGCTTTGTCTGAAAATATGTTGGACCACTAGATTTCCCAACTTCTTCAATAGGGATCTACAAGACATAATGGTAGTCTCATAAATAGGATGTGAATGGTGTATGAGTTTTATTAATTATGTGGAGTTTGTTTCAACTTTAATAGTGAACAAGGGATGACCGACGTCAAATTTAAGCCCATAGTGCATGGCATGTTGATAGCATCGATGATTACATGCCTCCATTAAAGTTGTTGGGTTCAATGAAAAATCAAGAAGATATTTATCGTGGAAGAAAACCTCAAGATTGACCCAAGAATTATAACAAGAAGTGGACTTAGTGCTACTTATATTTCATGGTTCAGGTTCGAGCCCAAGAGCTGAAAGATTGTGCCACATGAAGGCCATGAGGAGGGCTCAAATGGAGCCTAATTGGAGCATAAAAGTTTCCTAGCTTAAAGTTTCCTAATTTAAAAGTTTCCTACTTATTATTTCCATAAATATAGGATTTGAATCTCATTCTATTTGGGATAGGTTTTCTCTATATATAGAGAGATGAATTTTGTTATTTTCTATAAAACATGGTTAATATTATTTGAGATGTTTCTCTTCTTTACACCTTTGTTTATGCTGACTATAGATTTATCTTAAAACCTTATAAGAAAGATCCTTTAATAGGTAAGATTAATTCTTAATTTGATATCTTTGGTTTCTATTAAAGTAAATTAAAGAAGGTGATTTGTCTGATACAAATTGTTGTTTCTAATTTTTTTCAAAATAGGAATCTAGAACACTTTTGATCTAAGTTCTTGAATTGACTCTACTAGTGTAATAATTAATTTTAATCCGCTAATTTTGAATACTAAGATCAATTAGGGTTCTTAGTACTTTATCTTGAAATTTGGGGATTTTATTTTTTGAATTTCACATATATGTTAATTCCTATCTTTTATCTTCGTATTTTCGCTTCCGCGTTATTTTCTTGTTTATTCAATTAACTCAATTCTTATCACATGTTATTCTGCAAAAATATGGTTGTGGACAGTAATTTTATTTCCAAACCTAAAGATCCACTCCCCGCTTGTGTCATGGATCACGCTGACAATACCTCGATAGATGTTGTCTAGGAGTGAACACCATCTGTATTGTGTTTGAAGTGATCATAGGGAGGGGGATTCTACTTGATAAGTATTTGCTTGTGTAAATTAGCATTGATAGATGTTGTCTAGGAGTGAACACCATCTGTATTGTGTTTGAAGTGATCATAGGGAGGGGGATTCTACTTGATAAGTATTTGCTTGTGTAAATTAGCATTGGTAGTCCTCTCAATGGTGTGCTTGAATTTCATAGCTCATTTAAAAGCAAAATTTGAGGAAAGAAAAGTATTGATGTTACTGAAAATATTATAATTATGATTTAGCCATAGGTGTCAAAGGACAAAGTGGAGATAACATAAAAAATAAAGTAAATTATTTTACTTCTACTAAAGGTAAAAATATTATACGAAATTTTTTTTTCTTTTCTTTTCTACTATACTAGTGAATTTATCCGCGCTTCGCGCGGTCATAAAAAACATAAATAATTTATTAAATATTATTTAAATAAAATAGGTATTATATATATATATGTGTGTGTGTGAATTTTAGTTGAAAATTTTAAATATTTTTTTAGAGTTTCTGCTTACCTAAAAAGAATATAAAATAAAATAATTATATTATACCTTCCTATAAATGTGTAGATGTAATATTTGGTATCATAGGGAAAAAAATAATTTTTTTTTACATGTAATCATCTTCTTTAGAAGTGAAAGAACATTCTTGTAATTTATAACAATTTTAAAATAAATAACATAAATACACTATTTTTCAAAGTAAAAAAAAAAAAAGCAACAGAAGAAGAAGAAATAAATAAATATACTTTAAAGAATAGATAAGATATATTGGGTTTGTTAATCATAATTAATATATTTTAAATGTAAATAAGTAATTGTTATAATTATATAGCGAGTAATGTTTTAAACGTGGAAACTTCTACGTGCTTATTTATCCATATACAGTATATATATATTTGACTACATATACATACATCATCTTTTTATTATAAATTTTAGTGATAAATCTAGCACTAATTTATAATTCCCTTAGTATAAAACAAACTAATATTAGTTAATACTTTATATTATTCATTTGCATTGTTAAATTTGACTTTATTCATTTCGATCTTCTCCGCCCTCCTCTAATCAAATATGAATTGTAATTATGTTTAATGAATTAAATTTTGTAGAAAAATAATAAACAATTATTGCGGAGTCATTGAAAATTAATACAACTTGACCTTATGATGAAAAAGCAAGTTATACCCTTTGTTTAGAATATCAATAATAATGCTTGTGCCTCAATTATTTTAAATAATATAAATATTTTTTCTTTGTGCATATATTTTTTTTTTAGAATTATCTTATAGTTTTAAGAACTTACAAAACAAACACCAAATAAAGAATATATTTTAATCGTTAAAATTTTTAAGCAATCAATTATAAATTTTAAAATTTGATTAGTAATTAGCAGATTTTTCAACATAATTAAGTTACTAGTTTGAACCAAGAGAAAATAATTATAAATTTTAAACTTGATTTGTACTTATAGTAGAATTTCAACCATAATTATACAAAAATGATTGTGTCAATTACTACTCCTTCTTTTATTCATATACTTTAATATAAAACTTAATTGTCTTTATTTTCATAACTCTCATGACTTTTAATGATCATAACTCCTAAATTATATTAATAGTCATGTTTATAATATATATAATATATACATTTGACATTTCATATATTGTCTTATAAATAAAAGCATTATAAAATTTTATTACAATATATTATTATTATTATTATTATTATTATTGTTGTTCTTATTATTTTTATTATTGTTTCTTTTGTTACAGTATATATATACTCCAACAGAGTTTCTCCTTTTTCTCCATTCATTTGGTATTTTTTTCTTGATTTCTCCACTTAATTTACTAACTAATTAAATTAATAAATGTTTTATTCCTTTGTAAGAACCAATCCATGTACATTAAAGAAGTAACCTTCTAATTCAATCCATGACTATAATATTTATTAAGGCATTAATTTTACTTACAAAATAAGGTAGAGCCATTTTCTCCCCACAAATGATATATTAACTAATGTTAATTATAATAATAATTGATTTATGTGCCTTTTGATATTCTATTATTTGTCCTATACATATCTTCTTATTCATCTTTTTTTTGATATGTTATTCCTCATGTGTTGTCTCTTTGTATGTATTTTTGGTTGTGCAATAAAAAATAGTATTTAAAATATCTTGTATAATCTTTTTTTAAGATTTTCATTTAATAAATTTACTTTTTCTATCCTGTATTGATTCTAAGCAAGAGTCTAATAACACAATATATATATATATATATCATTACGACTTTAATCATTAAAAATAGAAGGAAAAACAAAATCAATACATAATTGTCTAAGATCTTGTCGATATCCACTTTACAAGCCTATCAATATTCAAGAGCTTTTTCTTTATTTTTTTTCTTCAAATCAAACAAAAGAGACATCACTCTTGTTGATATCCACATCACAAGTCTATCACTATTCAAAAGCTTTCTTCGTATAAAAATTAAACTTAAGAGGCATCATAGAGATACATAAGAAGAAAAAAAAAACTATACAATACACATATCATTATGAATTTAATCATTAAAAAATAGAAAGAAAAATAAAATCAATACATATTATCTAAGCTCTTGTCAATATCCACTTCACAAGCCTATCACTATTGAATAATTTCTTCTTTTTCAAGCCAAACAAAAACATGAATACAATACCGTAGTGAAAATGAAGGAAAACTTTGGATAGAATCTCATGAAACAAAAAATATGAATTTATAAAGAAAATAATAGTGGAATACCATAAGGTATCTTAACTTTCATATTTAATATTTAAGGGTTATGAATATGAAAAGTTGAAAATTATGAGAGTTATAAATATATGCACATAATATCTAATAAAGAAGATATATTATAGTAGGAGGTGAAAAGTTGAGTAATTGAATATAAAGACTTTATGAGATATTAAAAATAAAATAAATAATTAAATGAAAAAAAATGGTCAAAAAAAGGAGAAAAAAGATAAATATGAATGGAGACCATAGAGAGGTGCCACATCACCTTGTCTATGTTCTCCTTTATATATATATATATAGATAGATAGATAGATTAAAAGAGTGAGTGAGTGGTATCAACATGTGTGCCTAGTTGTAATTTATATTTAAAGTAATGATATTTTAAGATAAAACGCCACAAATGGTCCCTAAATGTCATGATCCGAAAATGGACGTGATGACACTCGTCTTATCCCATCAAGACAAGTCAGCCTAAAATTCAACTAATACGATAAGTGCGGATGTAAAACCAAAATAAAAGTTCAATACTATAAAATAGTGTGAAAATTTATAATCAATTTAAATATACCCCAAAATCCGGTTGTCACGTGCACAAGCCTTTATGTATTACAATAGATTTGTAAGAAAACACAAGTCTCAAATGATATTGTCTCTAAAGTAGAAAAAGATCATAAGTAGGAGTAAGAAGGTCTACTGAGATGACAAACAATTACCTCACAAATCCCTACAGAAAGCCTCTGAAAAGAAGAGAATAGAAAGTATCACTAAGATCCCAGCTCATAACCTACAAAAAAATGTAGAAGCAAGGGGTGAGTACGCAACCACAGGGTACTCAGCAAGCAAACTTCTAAACACAAGCTAAGGGGATAGAATACGGGTACTCCTTATACCCCAGCCGAATCTCCACAACTACAACCTACATAAAAATCAGTCCAACCTAATAGTTCACAATTTACATAGCACATAGTTCAACCATATCACTTCAACATATACAGATCAGCAACACACAAGATTAAGTTCACCAATAACAAGTTCCACAGAAAAGTACTCACAAGTTTACAAATGATAAAGATACACAATGCAATGAAATGCAACGTCAAGTATAGTGATGCATGCCTGACCTAACGTTACACACCCGTTGTCTCCAAGTTCGGGACCCCTGGGGGATATATCTGTCCATGCATCTTTCACGGCGTGTGACATGACCCTCGATAATGAAATCCGTTGTGGCATGCAACATGTCACTCGGTAATAGAATCCACATGCGACACATTCCTCAAAATGGTACATCCTCTTTAATTTCTTATTCTTCCTCAATTCACATAACACTTATCACAACCATGTCTCAAAACCAATGCAAATGACATGTTCACACAAATAATGAGGAGATGACCATTTCCATAACAATGCACAATTTACAACGACACAATCGTGATATAACATCAACAATGAATCAATAAGCCTTTCAAACCATTCTCAACATATCACACACCAATAATTAATCACATTGCCTTTTATTACCCCTTTTTCATCATTAAAATTATTCAATATGGACAAGTCAACCCATCACCAAGTCCCATTACTCCCCAACATATGCTACAAGGAAATACACGATTCTATACACTTAACAAGGATTGAGAAATCCACTTGCCTCAAATAATTGAATAATTACTCCAGGACTTGAGCCTTCCCCTTTCATTGAGCTTCTAAATCAATGCAATCTATTCACATAAAAAATCACAATAAGATTTTGGAACTAACAACACCCATCTTATTATATGTCTAGCTTAAACCCAAAAACTCACCCAAACCTAAAATCAAGTTCCTAAATCTTGATGCCCATTAACATGTCAACTCTTTCAATTTTCTTCAAATTTCAAGCCCAGGGTTAAGTTCTAATTTTTCAAATATCATAAATCTAATGATATTCATATAATACAATACAACATATTATTCAATTACATATACTAATATTATTAAAACTTGACTCATAAGAGGAGATTAAAAAAATGGGCTGCTAACTCACGAAATAATAATTTTTTTCACGCCTATGAACCATACATTGTAACTTCTGAATCAACTGTACTCTTGAATCATTATTCCTATTGTCTACCATTGCGTAATCATTAGCCAACCACTAACTTGTCTCCACCCAGCCCCCAAAACGTATGACTCAACATTGAATTAAAAGAAAACATTAATTACTTAGTCAATCCAATTCTTAAAATCATACAAGAATCCATCGATCCCATAAATAATTAGCTACAAACAATTAAGACTATTTGCACTACTGATTGTTACCTGAAGTTCGATATTGTTTTCTTTCCTCTCCTGTACGCCCGCCTAGTTAAAGTTTGTGCCTCTTTCTTTTCTAAATTAATTATTTATTAAAAGTGACAAATCCATTAACTTATTTTAATGGGTAAGTTACATAAATCACATAGTGTAAAGATGAAATTACTATTTATCCCTACTTTTTTTCTAATTACAATAATCCCTTAAAATTAACTCAATCCGAATACATTAATAAAAGCGCGGATACATTAATACAAGCACGGATACATTAATACATTAATACTAATACATTATTAAAATAAAAATTAACTCAATCCGGATACATTAATGAAACGCGCGGATACATTAATACAAGCACGGATACATTAATACATTAATACGGATACATTATTAAAATAAGGGATTTTAGTTATTTTTAAAGGATATAGGAACAAATGGAAAATAATATACTTTAAGGTGTGTACTTAAGTAATTTTTCCTATTTTAATACATGGGTCAAGTGGTATAGAATATTAAATAAATTATGGGCTTAGCCCATTAGTCACGAACTAAATTAATTATCTAAAAATTATGAAAAAATTACCTAACTACGCACCCTTTTTAATCATATTTTCTTATTTTTCCTATCGTTTCAAAAAATATCAAAAATCTATTTTTTTTTTTTGCTCCTATCTTCCCCTTTTCCGGATACATCAATTTGAAATTCATACCTAAGATTTTCCTTCCTTTTTTCATGCCACAAATCTCTCCACAGTTACCTCCATTAATCCATTTTTGCATTTCAAATTATTCAAGAGGTAGATCTCTTTCCATCACTTCCGTTTTCAATTTCTTTTTATTTTTTTCATCTTAAAAAATTACTGATACGTATGGTATCATGTTTAACTGTTGGCCAATTTTTGTATCATGTTTAACTGTTGGACAATTTTTGTCTAATGAATTACTGTTTGCTATTTTTTTGTATCATGTGTTACTGTTTATTATTTTTGTATCATGTGTTACTGTTTATTATTTTTGTATCATTTTTAACAGTTTGTTATTTTTTTTATCATTTTTAACAGTTGTTATTTATTATCATGCCCACTTTATTGATAAAAAATTATACATTCAAATTAATACCATATGTATCTGATACATATTAATGACTAATGTGTATCACATGTATCTTATACACATTAATGGTCATGATACATTCATACAAATTATTGCAAAATACACATTCTTTAGCAATAATACATTCATACAAACTAACACTACATGTATCGTCTGATACTTAATAACTACCAAACAGTAATGTATCGATCTAAAATCAAACACTTGACGTGCAATCCTTACTTCTCTTATGTATCTGGTAGGCTAATTTGAGATTCACAAAAGAAATATTTTGTCAAACAATAATTTCATTACTTCTGTATCGTTCACATCTCACCTCACTTTCTCAGATTTCTGAATGTCTTAATAAAATTGAGATATTCATAATGTATCGACTCAAATTTTCGTCCAATTTGAATCAAAATTGAAAGGATTTTGGACGATTTGGGATTTAGTCCATCTAAAAAAAATGATTTCTAAATTTCTCAGTAAAATCGAGATATTCATGATGTATCTTCTCCAATTTTGCGAAAATTTTGAATGAAAATTGAAAGAGTATTGGATTATTTGCTTGAAGAAATTTGAAATTTGAATCCAAGCAAGATGACTATGAAACATCAAGCAGATCTCGTACTACTTTCGATAAAAGACATTGAATTGTCTTCCATTGCTAATGGTGGATTTGAGATTCACAAAAGAAATTGTTTGTCCAACAACTATTCCATCACTTTTGTATCGTTCATAACTCACACCACTTTCCCATATTCTTGAATGTCTCAACAAAATAAATACATTCATCATTTACTAGATAATATTTCCAATTTTTTTAATCTGGGACGATTTTGAGAGAGAAGTGAGAGAAGAAAATTTGAATTTTGAATTGTTTGAAGTTGTTATGACTTGGAAGAGATTGACATCAATGTGATTTATGTGATTTGCATGATTTGTGGATTTCATATTAATGCTTATGATTTGTTTCCTTTTTAATGGTAACAGAACAGTTACTTCATGTATCAATTATTATGTATCACGCATATTGATATGTATCCAGATGACTCATATTTTAAGGGATTTTTGTAAATTAGAAAAGACTAGGGATAAGATGCAATTTACTCCTTACACCGTGGGATTTAGGTAAGTTATACAAAAATTATTCGTTAATTAATTAACTATAGTTAACCGAATAGTTCTAAAATTCTTAAACCAACTTCACTGGCTAATCAAGAATGACTCTTGACAACTATCCTGAGGGGCAAAATGGTAATCATACCAAAATTTCTAAAAATGACATTTTAGGTCATTACATTATCCACCACTAAAAATCATGTTCATCCTAGAGCATAAGAAAGAAGAAGGAAGAATAACTGATGTTACCAAAAGTCTGATGTATGATCTTCCAGAGTCGGTGTTCACTCTCCAAGTGAGCTCCTCCTTAAGATTAGTCCATCAAGATCAACTACTAAGAACTGATCTTTCAAATCAAAATTTGGCAAATCTAAAAATCAAGGGTAATTACCAAGCCACATACTACTAACCTATAAATCCAATCTGAATTGAAACCATCTAAACCATAACACAACCACCAGGACGAATTTGTTTCTCACATAACCACGATAAAATTCTTAATCTATACTGGCTACAATAAGAAGTTAACCTGAACCAACCATCAAACACTCGTAATGCACAAATCATGATAGATCTTATCAAGATTCCATTCTCACAACATAATATTTTCATGAGCTAATTTATAAAAATATAATCTTTAGACATCGAGTACTCATGAAAGAAGAATCAAACCTATCTAACTCAAAGAAGGAAATGATCGAGTAACCACCTAGCGAGTGATACACCCAAACATACAGAACCTCTAACAACACCATCGGAGCGCTAGATCAATAACTGTGATTGTAGATAACTCTTAAGAATGACAGAACTAGGCCCAATAGCCCCACACATTCACTCACACATAGCCAGAACGTGACCCCGATGGTGAGATAAATCTTAAGACTGTCGGACAACTATAAATATTCATGGTAGCTCTCCTATAAATTCTCATAAGCAAAGTTGTGTGTGTAGAACCACGTATATACTTTAAATATCCTAAACAACACCAAATCTGCCATAACTAAAATGTCCAAGTCTACCCAAGAATGCCATCCTACCAAGAGGACAATCGCAAAATCGGTACACCCAATCCAGCACTAAGGAATCGCCCATAGATGTAGAAACACACGTGGGCATATGCAGCAAATCATACTCTAAACCATGTCCGAAACAAAGTAGGTGGTCACATAAGAATGTACGAAACCAAGGTCGAATAACACAAGATACTTCTTCCATAGTGACCATATCAAACATTTCCATTTAGTTGACTCCATTCTTTTGATATTTTTTGGCTACCTATAATCCATCGGTCTGGTCCCCATTACAAGATACTCCTTTCATAGTGACCATATCAAATATTTCCATTCAGTTGACTCCATTTTTTTGATTTTTTTGGCTACCTATAATCCATCGGTTTGGTCCCCATTACGATCCTACCCATATTCAATTTATCATACCCCACATACTTTTTACATTATTCCACTATAGCCCACACTCTCAATATTAACAAAATATCATAACCATTTCGACCATTTGCCTTTCCCTCAAATCGTCACTAGTATCAAAGTCTTCTTAGCAAACACATTGTCGCCTCCAAAATTTTCAAACTATGGCTCCCTCTCTTTCCATGACAGATATGGGTCTTACCCAAGGCTGATAGCACTAATTTCAAATCTTATAGTACCTTCTCATCGAGATAAAGCCATTAAATCTCACCCAAAGTCAACTTCACACAAACTTTCACATACCATAATTCAACTACCATTCCAAACTGTCGCATAACTCATGCTAAAACTCAGAGAAATCCTTAGTAACTCCAATAATTCTATATACTATGAGAACATAATCTCTTTTTATCATTAAGTATCTATATAACACATCACAACAATCGGTGTAGTCCCATCAACAGAGTAGTATCAATCCACCTCAAAATCCTTAATAATCATGTAGAATTGTATCCCACCCTTTAGTGCATCCATAAGCCACCTACCATAATTTGAGAAATCTATCCACACATAAAATGCAGAATCTTCTATACCTCACTATTTGCCACCTAAACCAAAACCAAACCTTCGAAAAAGTCGGCGATACATCCCTCAAAAGTATGTGCTAAACCAGTCCACATTGTATAGCCATATTTAAACTCAGAGGTAAAAATTCACACAACCTTCAACTCCAAACCAAGGGTCTATATGAGGTGTCTTATTCCTTCACCTCTCTTAGATTATTCCTATGATGCAAAATTTAAATATCTTGAACTCTTCAACACACCAGACTCTTTTTCCTTTCGCTGACTCGCTTACCAATCTTATCCTTTGATCAACAACCCATGATATTTTACCCTATACTCTAAGCCAACACTTTTAAGTGAAACTCTTCCTTAGGTCCTTTAACAATTAAAAGTAACAAACTTTACGACCCAAACCCTGCATTAGTCCTTCGAAATGCTTAATACCTAATGCGATCGATCATTTCTTACTTTACCATTCCATACCTTGACAAAACATACTACCCCGAATGTAGACTTACAATGAAATACTTGAATTTGGATTCAAACCATATTAGTTACCAAACTCAAAACCACAAAAGAACTTGTTATCACACTTGAATCGAACGTCTATAGACTTCTTTCTCAAATCTTATAAACAATTTTTTAACCCGTAGGGATGACGTGTAACACTATCACCATAACTTGAGTAAAAGAGATGGAACCACGTGTCTCTGAACTCAATTCTCCACTCTCTCTGAAGATACATCGTTGGCCCTTGTAATCAGAGTAAGTATCCTTGTTCTCACCTCCTTCTGAAGGCTAAACTACATTCCACTAATTCTTTCTATTTATGACTCTAACTCCTTTCAATTCATATTTGAGCGGTGTCTCAACACATCCTACAACTTTCCATACGACCACGTTACTCACCAAATAGTAGCAAACCACAACTTTAGATATCCACAAGTCATTATTACCATACCAAATCCATTTAGCTTAAAATCCTTATCATATTGTTGCATCCTGGTCATATTCATCAAGAACTCTTATGATAGTTATGATTAGTAGCCATTGCCATCATCTCGAAGTCAACCTTATCATCCACACGACACCTTAAACCCAGTTATACCAACCAAATCCAAAGGACTAACCCAATTTTATCCACACTTTCTTACTAAAATCCTCATTTGCCTTCACACAAGTATACTCACTAAGACTTCCTTTACCCATAAGCTTGTCATTCCAATATCGATATACTCCTTTCAAGCTTACAATTAAATCACCAATCCTCATTTAGAATCCTCGAGATACACTTCAAAACCTAAAAATAATTATACCTTACAAAAGATCTACCACTAAGAGTTTCCTTAAAAACAATGCTTAACTCAAGCGTCCGTAGTAACAAATTAGTTGATTTTTCAAATGCGAATGCAACATCGAATCTCATTACATGAACATGTTACACAACTAATAACTCCTTAATTAGTTAGTATTCATACTTGACAATCGAAGTATTCGTTTCCATATACCACTAATACCACACTGTGAAAGTCTATTAGATCCACCACTAGAACACATCATACCTATTGCGAAGATCATACTCGAATAGCCCACACATTTCTACCCATTGAGTAACTACAAGACACTACCAAATCCTTTTAGTCTCTCATCCAAAGTGATATGCATTCTTTCGTAGATCAGGCCGATAGTAGGAGTAATACACTCCATAACTTTAACCAAGTAAGAATTGGTACCATTGTAGTAGTCGTATCATGACCTCTTTGATATACACTCAATATATAAACCGTAGTAGAGATTCTGACCTCAATTGATGCAACATTATTCTCATCATTCGCTAAGCAACTCATACATATTATGACACGTTTACTAACTGTATTTTCCAAAGTAACAATGTTCATTATCTAGCCATCCTTTTAATCAATCCTCTTTCAATTGTCGAACCACTCAAGATATTGCCTATACCACACAAGTATTATTCCCTCTGTTGGGTAACTAACTTGAAAAAGATAACACGTTCATAAAGTCCCTCAAACCATTGTTCAACCTCATTATTCAAATATCCTCAAAATGCATCATCGAGCCATCACCTTACTCAACCCCTTAAAATTGCTAAACATTCTGAATCTAACCACACATCTTTTTCATAAGTTTATCTCTTCCACCTTTGTATCAGGCCTAACATCCAAGCCATACACGACACACCAATTTCTAACTTCAGGAACCACGCACAACTCATCACTATAAGTGAGAGAGAATTGAATGAACGATAGAGATTCAAGAAGTGAAGATTTTCCTAAAGGTCACCATAACTTCTCGAAGATAAGCAACAGATATCTCCGCGCCAATCCTTGAGATTCTATTAGACTTGGCTTGTGCACACGTGAGACCTATAAACCCAGGGCTCTGATACCATTTTCTCATGACCCAAAAATGGACGTGATGGCACTCGTCTTATCCCACCAAGACAAGCAAGCCTAAAATCCAACTAATACGATAAGCGAGGAAGTAAAACAAGGACAAAAGTCCAATACTATAAAATAATGCAAAAATTTATAATCAATTTAAATATACCCCTAAAACCTGGTTGTCACGTGCACAAGCCTCTAATGTATTACAATAGATTTAAAAGAAAACACAAGTTTCAAATGATGTTGTCTCTAAAGTAGAATAAGATCATAAGTAGGGGTAAGAAGGTCCGCTTAGATGACAAACAGTTACCTCATAAATTTCCACAGGAAGCCTCAGAAAAGAAGAGAATAAAAAGTATCACGAAGATCCGGGCTCATAATCTATAAAAATGTAGAAGCAAAGGGTGAGTACCCAACCATACGGTACTTACCAAGCAAACTTCTAAACACAAGCTAAGGGAATAGAATACGGGTATTCCTTACACCACAACTGAATCTTCACAACTACAACCTGCATAAAAACCTGTCCAACCTAATAGTTCACATTTTACATACACATAGTTCAACCACATCACTTCAACAATTACAGATCAGCAATACACAAGATTAAGTTCACCAATCACAACTTCCACAGAGAAGTACTCATAAGTTCACAAATGATAAAGATGCACAATGCAATGTCAAGTATAGTGATGCATGTTTGACCTAACGATACACACCCGCTGTCTCTCAGTCCTGGATCCATTGGGGACATATCCGTCCATGCATCCATCGCAGCGTGTGACACAACGCTGGATAATGAAATCCATCACGGCGTGTGACACATTCCTCGATAATGAAATATGTCATAGCGTGCGACACATCCCTCGAATCATAATATCCGTCGCAATGTACGACACGTCCCTCGAAATGGTATATCCTCTTTAATTTCTTATTCTTTCTCAATTCACGTAACACTTATCACAACCATGTCTCAGAAACAATGCAAATAACATGTTCACACAAATAATGAGGAGATGACCATTTTCATAACAATGCACAATTCATAACAACAAAATCGTGATTTAACATCAATAATGAATCAATAAGCCTTTCAACTTATTCTTTCATGACCCAAAGTTCCCCCTAGGTGTGACATGGCGTACAGGACCCCGAGAGGCTCCACACAAGCCACTTAGCATACATATACATAAGGTAAAGACAAAAATGAGAAAGGAAATAGACAATCTCATAAAAGCAAAGAGTTTATAAGTGGAAGTCTCGACTATGTCTCAAAAGCCATCTAATACAATATAATGATCGGGACGTAACCCGTACATCATATAAAAGTCCGAAACTGAAAAGTAAAGAAAAGCAATAAAGTCTCTTACTCCCCGAAGCATGAGGACTCACCAACGCTGATAGCTCAAACTCTGAAAGCAACTAACCATGAGAGTGCGAAGGATGACTGTCTGACCCTACATTATAAGAGAATGTAGGCACAAGTATACATTAGTACATGGAATGTACTAAATATGAAGAAAATGCATATAATCACATAAATCATGCCAATGAGATGCTTTCATATAGAAAATTATGCTAATGAGATATCATCATGAACATGCAATGACCAAACTAAATCATGAGACAATAGGGTTAGAAACCAAATGCATAAACATGTTCAATGCAAGCTAGTCATATCATAAGTCTTATCTCGTGAGATACTTCTAGTACCCTAGTTCATTATTATGGGATTTTTACGTTTAACCGACATAGACCATGTGAGCTATAACATGGAATCCATTGTCTACCCCACACCGAAAAGGGGAGTGATGTCTACCCCACACAACTAGAAGTGGTGTCATACTAGCCAAGGTAAGTACCATAAATCTGTAGTTTACGTGAATCCACTAGCTATGTGTATATCTGAGACAAAAGCTACGAGGCACGTAGCTATGGGACTTAGGGATTGCTACTAAAGGTCCACAGATGCTAAACGGAAACCTTCATCCCAAAAGTCTGCTTGGTGCTAAGTAAAATCCCAAGAAATAGTCAATTAAGCTAATTCATATTTTAACCAAGTAAGAGATACATCTAGGGTTACAAAATCCAAGCTAAGATCATATCAAGACGTTTCAACTACCATGGGCTTGCCCCAAGCTTACGTCATTAGAATAGCTCCTAATCGATTCATAGGTGAGGAAGCCTTTCGACCATATGAACCCTAATTTATGTGAGAAAACCTTTCACATTCATATTCTTAGCTTATTGTGAAGAAAACCTTTTCACAACTCATGGATGCCATCATCTATATGCACCCTAGCAATTTTAAGCACAATTCTCATGAAACATGCATCTCTTATGCAAGCTATTCATATACATGCATCTCTTATGCAAGATACTCACATGTTCATAAATCATGATCTAGTATGGGTACATGTCAATTCATCTTAGAATCATGCAGCTTTTCATCAATTTAATAAATTCATAAACGCATGGATCATACTTCATCATGAATTCATAACTAGGAATCATGGCTCATGCATAGGTTCATACAATTTCTACTCAAATCATATAAATCACACTAGATCGTGCAATAAATTACTTTATCACGCGAGATCGTGCACTAAGAATCATAAAGTTAACAATTTGGAATCATAATTGAAGAACCCATAAGAATAGATCAAAACCCTAATTCAATTTGGGGAATTAAACCTTTAAAATTGAAGAAAACTTGGCACCCAATGGAGGAAAGGTCTCCAATGGTAAATGCTAACATACCTCAACAAAGCCCACAAGAAATTGCTAAAAAATTAATGACCTTCAATGGAGGATCCTAGCCCTTCTTCTTCCTTGAGAATTGAGAGAACTTTCCAGAGAGAGAAATATTTAGGAAGTTGGGAATTTGAGAATGTAATTAATGAAGGAAAATTTGGGAAGAAAGACATATATAGTGGGTCAATTTAGGGGCAAAGTCATAATTAAAAAGACTTAAAAGTATTGGGAAAAGACATAAAAACCCCTGGAAAATATCTGTTGAATGAAGTGTACGGCTCCAACCTACGGTTCGTAAGAGTTCCTACGGACTGTCCTGTTGGACCGTAGAAAACTTCAGAAATCCAAAATTCAGGAGACTTTCTACGACTTCGATCTACGACCGTAGGCCATCCTATGGTTCGTTGGCCCAACCCGTAGAACCCAACTTGACCCTCAGAAACTTGACCAAGTCTGGAACACTTTGACGGGACCTTTCTACGGCCCGTGGAATGACCTATGGTTCGTCTTGTTAACCCGTAGACTCAACATCGGAAACTTGATTTTTCAAAACATTTTACCCTGTTTCTACGGAAGAATTCTACAGTCTGTCAACTGGTCTATGACCCGTAGATTGCGTCCGTAGAAAGTGACTCTGGGCCAAAAACTGGAAAAATTCCTCTTTCGAAAACTGAGATGTTACAATATCTCCCCATTGAGAACATTCGTCCCTAAATGGAACTCAGCTAGCAACAACAAGAGTAGGGGAAACAACAATTCTATGATTCCAATCATGAATGCAACTACATAATGCACATATCCGAGGAGGAAGACGAACTCCAAGCTAAAGCATGCTTCATCACAAAATGTCAAGCCATAAACACTTAATGAATGAATGCATAAGGAAACATGAAAATGACTAAGACGCATGTATCCTAGAAATAAACCATGAGGAGCTAAATATCTCAAGCTAGGGATGACTCGAAAGGAAAGAGATGAGGATAACAGGACATCATATCGGCCTCGACCTCCCACGTAGCACCCTCAACTAATTGATTCCTCCACAATACCTTAACGGAAGCTACTTCTTTGTTTCTCAACTTCCGAACTTGTCGGTCTAGAATCTCAACCGGAACCTCTTCATAAGATAAACTCTCTTTGATGCCAAGACTTTCTAAAGGCACTATGGATGTCGGATCTCCAACACACTTCTTCAAAAGAGACACATGGAAAATCGGATGAACCGATGCTAACTCATTAGGCAATTTAAGCTCATAAGCAACCTTGCCAATACATCTCAAAATCTTATATGGACCTACATACCGGGGACTAAGCTTCCCTTTCTTACCAAATCTCATGACACCCTTCATGGGTGAAATTTTCAAATAGACCCAATTATCAACCTCAAACTCAAGATCCCTTCTTCTAACATCGGCATAGGACTTTTGTCGACTTCGAGCCGTTTTCAACCTTTCTCTAACAAGCCAAACTTTCTCCATAGCCTCATGCACTAATTCGGGACCCATTATAGCAACTTCACCCACCTCAAACCATCTTATAAGAGGCCTACATCTCCTATCGTACAGAGCCTCAAATGGGGCCATACCAATACTTGCATGGTAATTGTTATTCTAGGCAAACTCAATCAAAGGCAAATGATCATCCGAATTACCCTTGAAATTAATCACACAAGCTCTTGGCATATCCTCTAAGGTTTGGATAGTACTCTCCGCTTGCCCATTGGTTTGGGGATGAAAAGCCGTGCTAAGCTTAACCTTGGTACCAAGACCCTTTTGGAAAGAACTCCAAAATTGAGAAGTGAATTGGGTACCTCTATCAGAGATAATGGATAGGGTCACTTCATGCAATCTAACCATCTCCCTAATGTACAACTTAGCATAATCTTCCATCGAAAAGGACACCTTGATGGGAATGAAGTGAGCCAACTTCGTCATACGATCTACTATAACCCATATAGAATCATGTTGCCGGTGAGTACGGGGTAAACTCACTATGAAGTCCATATTAACATCTTCCCACTTCCAAGTAGGAATATCTTGGGATAAGCCTCCCGGCCTTTGATGTTCAACCATAACTTGTTGATAATTTGGGCACTTTGCCACAAATTCCGCAATATCTTTCTTCATTCCATTCCACCAATAGACTTCCCACAAATAGCAGTACATCTTGGTGGCTCCCGGATGAATAGATTATTGGGAACTATGAGCTTCTTCTAGAATTTTCTCTCTTAGGCCATCAACATTAGGCACACACAAATGGCCTTGATATCTAAGGACACCATCTCCCCCTTGGGAGAAAGCCTCATTGCCCTTCTTTAGAACCGCCCCCTTCAACTCAATTGGTGTTGGATCAAGTGCTTGCTTAGCATTAACATCCACCACAAAGTACGATTTCGACCCATTTTGGACAATCACACCTCCCTCACCGAACACCTAGCCGACCTAATCTATGAACATCCCAAACCAATTCTTTCTTATCATCTTCTATATGTGCAACACTATTCATCGACAACCGACTCAAGGCATCGGCCACTACATTAAGTTTGCCCGGGTGATAGAGGACACTCATGCATAGTCCTTTAAGAGCTCTAGCCATCTACGTTGTCGAAGATTTAGATCCTTCTGCTTGAACACGTATTGCAAACTTTTGTGGTCGGTAAATACATCAACATGGACACCATAAAAATAGTGCCTCCAAATCTTTAGGGCAAAGACAACCGCCGCAAGTTCTAAATCATGGGTAGGGTAATTTTTTTCATGAACCTTAAGTTGCCTTGAAGCATAAGCAATCACCTTTCCATATTGCATAAGAACACACCCTAAGCCAGCCCTTGAAGCATCACAATAAACCACAAAGCCATTGGAACCTTCCGGCAATGTCAATATTGGAGCGGAAGTAAGCCTATCTTTCAATTCTTGAAAGCTCTTTTCACAAGCTTCCGACCATACAAACTTAGTCTTCTTTTGAGTCAACGAGGTCAATAGAAGAAAACCCTTCCACAAACCTCCTATAGTATCCGGCCAAGCCCAAGAAACTACGAATATCCGAAGGAGATAGAGGTCTAGGCCAATTCCTAACCACATCCGTCTTCTTAGGATCTACCTCAATACCCTTACCGGACACAATGTGACCAAGGAAAGCCACAGATCTCAACCAAAACTCACATTTATTGAACTTAGCATATAACTCACGATCCCTAAGAATTTGTAATACAATCCTCAAATGATCAGCATGCTCTTCCTCAACTTCGGGAGTAAATCAAAATATCATCAATGAATACAATCACGAACATATCAAGGTATTGTCTAAACACCCTATTCATCAAATCCATAAAAGCCGCCAGAGCATTAGTCAATCAAACGACATAACCACAAACTCATAATGGCCATATCTAGTTCGAAAAGCTGTCTTTGGAATATCACAATCTCTCACCCTCAATTGGTGATAACCGACCGGAAGATCAATCTTAGAGAAGAAACTAGCACCTTGAAGTTGGTCAAACAAATCATCTATCCTCGGAATCGGGTACTTATTCTTAATGGTAACCTTATTCAATTGCCAGGTAATCAATACACATACAGAGAGAGCCATCTTTCTTACGAACAAACTAACACCGGAGCACCCCATGGAGAAATACATTGGTCGGATGAAACCCTTATCCAACAAATCCTTCAATTGATCTTTCAATTCCTTAAGTTCCACCGGAGCCATACGGTAAGGAGGAATAGAGATAGGTTGCGTATCGGGAAGAAGGTCAATACCAAAGTCTATTTCCCTTTCGGGAGGAACACCGGGTAGATCATCGAGGAAACACATCCGAAACTCATTTACCATGGGAACCGACTCAAGACTAGGGGTTTCAAAATCTATATCCCTAACCCAAATAAGATGATAAATGCAACCCTTGGAGATCATCTTTCTAGCTTTAAGACAAGAAACAAACCGGCCTCTAGGCATAGAATTTCCCCCTTTCCACTCTAGGATGGGCTCATTAGGAAATTGAAACTTCACCACTCGGGTTCTACAATCAACCGAGGCATAACAAGAATGAAGTCAATCCATCACAAGAATGACATTAAAGTCTATCATATCTAGCTCTACGAGATCAACATAGGTGACTCTATGGAGCAAGGAAACGGGACACTCCCTATAAACTCTTTTAGCCACAATAGAATCAACAATAGGAGTAGAGACACAAAAGGGGTCTAACAACACATCTGGGGCAATATCAAATCTCATAGCTACATATGGCATCACAAAAGATAAAGTAGCACCGGGATCAAGTAAAGAATATACATCAAGATGGAAGACTTTCAACATACCGGTAACCACATTGGGAGACCCTTCTTACTCTTGGCGAGTTTGGAGTGAATAAAATTGGTTTTGCTCGGGAGCACTAGAACCCGAACCACTAGGAGCACCTTGTTTACCATCTTTCCCCTTTGTAACATTCATTGGACAATCCCTCATTCTGTGACCACTTTTGCCACAAGTGAAGCAACCATCCGATCCGGCTAAGTATGTCCCCTCATTCTTCTTCCCACACTTTTGACATGGGGAAATTGGAGTTCTATCACCACCACCATTGCCTCCTTGAGGCTTAGGGTTAGACACCCCTTCTTGTCAAACTTAGGCATAGTATCATTTGAAGACCCTTGGTTCGAAAACCTTTTTCGAAACTTAGAACGGTCATGTCCTCCGGTCCTTTGGTTTGAGAAGTCACCATCACCGGTCCTAGCCCTCTTTGTTGCTTTGGACCTCTCCTTTAGCTTCTCTTCTTTGATTTGTTGTGTATGTACCATCAATCGTGAAATATCCATTTATTTAATAAGCATGGCAGTCCTACACTCCTTGACCACCAAGTGGGACACCCCCGACACAAACTTACTCATCTTGGCCCTTGAATCGGCCACCAAGGAAGGTGCATATTTTGACAATTCAGTGCATTTCAGTGCATATTCTTTGACACTCATCCCACCTTACTTCAAGTTAATGAACTCGAGGACCTTAGCCTCTCTCATCTCAAGAGGAAATAATCGATCAAGAAAAGCTTCCTTAAATTTCTCCCATTCAAGAGGACCCGCATCTCTAGCCCTCTCACTTTTCCATTACTTAAAGCACACTTGGGCCACACCCTTCAATTGGTAAGAGGCCAACTCCGCTTTCTCTTCCAGTGTACTCCCATGATCATCAGAATCTTGTAAACCTCTTCAATGAACTCTTATGGATCCTCCTCCACCTTGGAGCCATGGAATTCTGGAGGGTTCATCCTTGTGAAATCTCTCACCCTTGCCGCCGCCGTACCCACATGTGGGTTCACGGGGAGCACAACTTTTCTATTGGCTTGGGCCGTCACGGCTTGGGCCAATGCGTGGAAAGCGGCTCGAAACTCCGCATTAGTAATCTCTTAGGTCAAAGGAGCTGTCAGAACTTGGTTAGCCTCTTGCTCCACATTCTCATTTGCATTCCTCCTTACAAAAGCTCTTCTAGGTGCCATATCCTGAAAAGCGTAGGACATGGATTAGGAGAGGAATGTATAGAGTTAAAACTCTAAAGCACGATTCTAGAATATGAAAGAAGTGGAATTTCCTACATCTTGTAGCCTCTTATTCATAAATGTGACGTGCTTCACACTTGTGAACAAGACTCTACTAGACGTGGCTTTGAGACATCCTAAGACCTTTCTAAACCTTGCGCTCTGAATACCAAGTTTTTCACGACCCAAAATATCTCCCTAGGTGTGACATGGCGTATAGGACTTCGAGAGGCCACACATAAGCCACTTAGCATAAATATACATAAGGTAAAGACAAAAAGAGGAAAGAAATAGGCAATCTCATAAAAGTAAGAGTTTACAAGTGGAAGTCTTGTCTATGTCTCAAAAGCCATCTAATACAATAGAATGATCGGGACGTAACCCGTACATCATAACAATTCTTAAACTGAAAGTAAAGAAAGCAATAAAGCCTCTTAGTCCCCGAAGCATGAGGACTCACCAACGCTGATAGTTCGAACTTTGAAAGCAACTAACCACGAGAGTGCGAAGGATGACTGTCTGACCCTAAATTATAAGAGAATGTAGGCACAAATATGTATTAGTACGTGGAATGTACTAAGTATGAAGCAAATGCATATAATCACATAAATCATACCAATGAGACGCTTTCATATAGGAAATAACGCCAACGAGATATCATCATGAACATGCAATGACCAAATTAAATCATAAGACAATAGGGTTAGAAACCAAATGAATAAACATGGTCAATGCAAGCTAGTCACATCATAAGTCTTGTATCGTGAGATACTTCTAGTACCCTAGTTCTTTATTATGGGATTTTTACATTTAACCGACATAGAGCATGTGAGCTATAACATGGAATCCAGTGTCTGCCCCACACCTAAAAGGGGAGTGATGTCTACCCCACACCACTAGAAGGGGTGTCCTACTTGCCAAGGTAAGGACCATAAATCTGTAGCTTACGTAGATCTACTAGTTATGCGTCTATCTGAGACAAAACCTATGAGGCATGTAGTTATGGGACTTAGGGATTGCTACTAAAGGTCCACAGACGCTAAACGAAAACCTTCATCCCAAAAGCCCACTCGGTGATAAGTAAAATTCCAAGGAATAGTCAATTAAGCTTATTCATATTTTAACCAAGGAAGAGGTACATCTAAGGTTACCAAATCCAAGCTAAGATCATATCAAGACGTTTCAACTTTCATGGGCTTGCCCCAAGCTTACGTCACTAGAATAGCTCCTAATCGATTCATAGGTGAGGAAGCCTTTCGACCATATGAACCCTAATTTATGTGAGAAAACCTTTCATATTCATATTCTTAGCTTATTGTGAAGAAAAACTTTTCACAACTCATAGATGCCATCATCTATATGCACCCTAGCAATTTTAAGCATAATTCTCATGATACATGCATCTCTTATGCAAGCTATTCATATACATGCATCTCTTATGAAAGATACTCACATGTTCATAAATCATGATCTAGTGTGGGTACATGTCAATTCATCTTAGAATCATGCATCTTTTTATCAATTTCATAAATTCATAAATGCATGGCTCATACTTCATCATGAATTCATAACTAGGAATCATGGCTCATGCATGGGTTCATACAATTTCTACTTAAATCATATAAATCACGATAGATCGTGTACTAAATTACTTTATCCCGCTAGATCGTGCACTAAGAATCATAAAATCAACAATTTGAAATCATAATTGAAGAACCCATATGAATTGATCAAAACCCTAATTCAATTTGGGGAATTAAACCTTGAAAACTGAAGAAAACTAGGGACCCAATGGAGGAAAGGTCTCCAATGGTGAATGCTAACATATCTCAACAAATCCCACAAGAAATTGCTAAAAAATCAATGACCTTCAATGGAGGATCCTAGCCCTTCTTCTTCCTTGAGAATTGAGAGAACTTTTTAGAGAGAGAAATATTTGGGAAGTTAGGAATTTGAGAATATAATTAATGAAGGAAAATTTGGGAAGAAAGACATATATAGTGGGTCAATTTAGGGGCAAAGTCGTAATTAAAAAGACTTTAAAGAATTGGGAAAAGACATTAAAACGCCTGGAAAATAACTGTCGAATGAAGTCTACGGCTCCAACCTACGGTTCGTAAGAGTTCCTACGGACCATCCTGTTGGACCTTAGAAAACTTCAGAAACCCAAAATTCAAGACACTTTCTACGACTTCGATCTACGGCCCGTAGGCCATCAGTCGGTTTGTAGGTTCAACCCATAGAACCCAACTTGACCCTCAGAAACTTGACTAAGTCTGGAACACTTTGACGGGACCTTATTACTGTCCGTGGAAAGACCTACGGTCCGTCCTGTTAGCCCGTAGACTCAACTTCAAAAACTTGATTTTTCAAAACATTTTACCCCCTTTCTACGGAAGCATTCTACGGTCCGTCAACTGGTCTACGACCCGTAGATTGCGTCCGTAGAAAGTGACTCTGGGCCAAAAACTGGAAAATTTACTCATTCAAAAACTGAGGTGTTACACATTCTCAACATATCACACACCAATAATTAATCACATTGCCTTTTATTACTCCTTTTAATCATTAGAATTATTCAATATGGACAAGTCAACCCATTACCAAGTCCCATTAATCCCCAACACATACCACAAGGAAATATACGATTCTATACACTTAACAAGGGTTGATAAATCCACTTTCCTCAAACAATCGAATAATTACTCTGAAACTTGAGCCTTCCCCTTTCGTTGAGTGTAACACCTCAGTTTTTCAAAAGAGAAAATTTCCAATTTTGGGCCCAGAGTCACTTTTACGGGCGCAGTCTACGGGTTGTAGATCAGTTGACAGACCGTAGAATGCATCCGTAGAAAGAGGGTAAAATGTTTTGAAAATCAAGTTTCTGAAGTTGAGTCTACAGGTTAGCAGGATAGACCGTAGGTCTTTCCACGGATCGTAGAAAGGTTCCGTCAAAACATTCCAGATTTCGTCTAGTTTATGAGGGTCAAGTTGGGTTCTACAGGTTGGACCTACGGACCGTAGAATGGTCTACGGGCCGTAGATGAAAGTCATAAAAAGTGTCCTGAAAGTTGAGTTTTCTGAAGTTTTCTACGGTCCAACAGGATGGTCCGTAGGAAGCCCTACGAACCGTAGGTTGGGATCGTAGACTTCATCCGACAGTTAATTTTCAGGGGTCTTTATGTCTTTTTCCAATTCTTTTAAGTCTTTTTAATTACGACTTTACCCCTAAATTGACCCACTATATAAGTCTTTCCTCCCAAATTTTCCTTCATTAATTCATTCTCAAATTCCCAACTTCCCCAAAATATTTCTCTCTCTAGAAAGTTCTCTCAATTCTCAAGGAAGAAGAAAGGCTAGGATCCTCCATTGAAGGTCATCAATTCTTAGCAATTTCTTGTGGGCTTTGTTGAGGTATGTTAGCATTCACCATTGGAGTCCTTTCCTCCAATGGGTCCTTAGTTTTCTTCAAATTTTAAGGTTCAATTCCCCAAATTGAATTAGGGTTTTGATCAATTCTTATGGGTTCTTCAATTATGATTCCAATTGTTGATTTTATGATTCCTAGTGCATGATCTAGCGTGGTAAAGTAATCTAGTGAACGATCTAGCGTGATTTATATGATTTGAGTAGAAATTGTATGAACCCATGCATGAGCTATGATTCCTTGTTATGAATTCATGATGAAGTATGATCCATGCATTTATGAACTTATGAAATTGATGAAAGTATGCATGATTCTAGTTTATTGCATGATTCTAAGATGAATTGACATGCACCCATACTAGATCATGATTTATGAATATATGAATAGCTTGCATAAGAGATGCATGTATATGAATAACTTGTATAAGAGATGCATGTATATGAATAGCTTGCATAAGAGATGCATGTTTCATGTGAATTATGCTTATAATTGCTAGGGTGCATATAGAGGATGGCATCCATGGGTTGTGAAAAGGTTTTCTTCACAATAAGCTAAGCATATGAATGTAAAAGGTTTTCTCACATAAATTAGGGTTCATATGGTTGAAAGGCTTTCTCACCTATGAATCAATCAGGATCTACTCTAATGACGTAAGCTTGGGCAAGCCCATGGTAGTTGAAACGTCTTGATATGATCTTAGCTTGGATTTGGTAACCCTAGATGTACCTCTTCATTGGTTAAAATATGAATAAGCTTAATTGACTATTCCTTGAGATTTTACTTAGTACCGAGCAGGCTTTTGGGATGAAGGTTTCCGTTTAGCGTCCGTGGACCTTTAGTAGCAATCCCTAAGTCCCATAACTACATGCCTCGTAGGTTTTGGTCTCAGATAGACACATAGCTAGTGGATCCACGTAAGCTACAGATTTATGGTCCTTACCGTGGCAAGTAGGACACCCCCTTCTAGTGCTGTGGGATAGACATCACTCCCCTTTTCGGTGTGGGGCAGACACCGGATTCCATGTTATAGCTCACATGGTCTATGTCGGTTAACTATAAAAATCCCATAATAATGAACTAGGATACTAGAAGTATCTCACTAGACAAGACTTATGATATGACTAGCTTGCATTGACCATGTTTATGCATTGAGTTTCTAACCTTTTGCTACATGATTTAGTTTGGTCATTGCATGTTCATGATGATATCTCACTAGCATGATTTCCTATATGAAAGCATCTCATTGGAATGATATACGTGATTATATGCATTTGCTTCATACTTAGTACATTTCATGTACTAATGCATACTTGTGCCTACATTCTCTTAAAATGTAGGATCAGACAGTTGCCCTTCGCACTCTCGTGGTTAGTTGTTCTCAGAGTTCGAGCTATCCGCCTTAGTGAGTCCTCATGCTTCGGGGACGAAGAGACTTTATTGCTTTCTTTACTTTCAGTTTCAGAATTGTATATGATGTACGGGCTACGTCCCGATCATTCTATTGTATTAGATGGCTTTTGAGACATAGTCAAGACTTCCACTTGTAAACTCTTACATTTATGAGATTGCCTATTTCTTTCCTCTTTTTGTCTTTACCTTATGTATATGTATGCTAAGTGGCTTGTATGGGGCCTCTCGGGGTCCTATACGCCATGTCACACCTAGGGGGTACTTTGGGTCGTGACATTGAGCTTCCAAATCAATGCAATTTATTCACATAAATAATCACAATAAGATTTTGAAACTAACAACACCCATCTTATTATATGTCTAGCTTAGACCAAAAACTCACCCAAACCTAAAATCAAGTTCCTAAATCTTGATGCCCATTAACATGTCAACTCTTTCAATTTTTTCCAAATTTCAAGCCCAGGGTTAAGTTTCAATTTCTTCAAATATCATAAATCTAATGGTATTCATATAATACAATACAACATATTATTCAATTACATATACTAATATTATCAAAACTTGACCTATAAGAGGGGATTAAAAAATGGGCTGCTAACTCACGAAATAATAATACTTTTCACGCCAATGAAGCATACACTGTAACTACTGAATCAACCGTACTCTTGAATCATTATTCCTATTGTCTACCATTGTGTAATCATTAGCCAACCACTAACTTGTCTCCACCGAGCCCCCAAAACCTATGGCTCAACATTGAATTAAAAGAAAACATTAATTACTTAGTCAATCCAATCCTTAAAATCGTACAAGATTCCATCCATCCCATATATAATTAGCTACAAGCAATTAAGACTATTTGCACTACTGGTTGTTACCTGAAGTTCGATTTTGTTTTCTTTCCTCTCCTGTACGCCCGCTAGGTAAAGTTTCTGCCTCCCTTTCTTTTCTAAATTAATTATTTATTAAAAGTGATAAATCCATTAACTTATTTTAATACATGGGCCAAGTGGTATAGAATATTAAATAAATTATGGGCTTAGCCCAGTCACGAACTAAATTAATTATCTAAAAATTACTCGTTAATTAATTAACTATAGTTAAACGAATAGTTCTAAAATTTTCAAACCAACTTCACTGACTAATCAGGAATGACTCTGGGCAACTATCGTGAGGGGAAAAATGATAATCTTACAAAAATTTCTAAAAATGACATTTCGGATTATTACACTAAACTATTGGAATAGGTCTAAAATAGTCTCTTAACTATATATACTTACCGGATTTAGTCATTTAACTATCTCAAATCTTATAAGGTTTGTCCCTTAACTATACACTTATCGGTTTTAGTCATTTAAGTATTCAAAATCTTATCAAGTTTGATCTCTATCTATTTTTTATACAAATTAAAAATAGCTTAGGTTTATATTAACAGAATTCGTGCCTCCATGAAATTAAGTTTTTAATCCATTTTTTATTTGTTTCTCTTTTCTCGCTACTTTTTCTTCAAATTACTCTTATGAGAAGAACCTTAAACGATTCAAAATAAAATTTACAAGAAAAGTAAATATAAATCTTAATTTTACTCAACGAAGGACAAAATGAAACATAATTGTTGCTAATGACTTGAATATGCTAAAATTTATTATAAAAAAGAAAAATATTATTATCCGTTAGATGTGGCAAGAGATTTATTTATATTCAATGAAAATGAATTTTTTGCAATGAGAATAAAATTAAATATTCTTTACTCACATGTTTTGATTCAAAATTTTTTACTCCAATAACTTTATTGAAGGAAATTTGTTTAATCTTTTAGAAATTGAAATTTAAAAATGATAGATTTGTATATAATTTTTTTTAGATTTTTTTTTCTTTCTGAAATACATCAATTTTGTTATTCTATTCATTTTATTTTATGTAGAGAGATTTGAATAATAAGATCAAATCTTTTATTTTCTTTTGTATGAAAAATAAAAAAAATATTCATGTTGATTACGAACCGTTAACCGCTAAAGAAGGGAATATGACATATTCAAGTCATTAGCAACAATAATATGCTTCATTTTATCCTACATTGAATAAAATCAAGACTTATATCTTCTTTCCTCGTTAATTTTATTTTGAATCGTTGAGGTTGGAGTTCTTTTCACGAGAGTAATTTGAAGAAAAATAGCGAGGAGAGAGAATAAACTGAAAATAGGTTAAAGATTTAATATCACCGAGGCATGAGACTCCTTAATATAAACCTAAGCTATTTATACAAAAAATAGACAGAGACAAAACATGATATGTTTTTGAATACTTAAAGGACTAAAACCGGTAAGTGTATAGTTAAAGGACTAAAATCAGTAAGTGTATATTTAAGGGACCAAACCTAATAATATTTTGGATAGTTAAAGGACTAAATCTGATAAGTATATAGTAAAGGAACTATTTTAGACTTACTGCAATAGTTCAGAGTGCATTTATGACATTTTCTCGGTAGTTTAACAAGTAACTTTTGGCTTTTAAACTTTGTGACTCCACATGTCTTTCAATAATGAATTAAAATTATGAATTAAATGCATCTATCTATAACTCACTTTGTTCATTTTTACTTGTACACTATTTCAAACATAGATTTTCAATTTTATTTGTTATTTTTAACATTCCAAGAAAAAATAATTATTATTTTAATAATTTATTCTTAGCGTTAATTACTTATTTCTCAAATCATTTTTAAGACTTAAGTACTAAACATCAATTAATAAAAATAATGTGGTAAAGTATTCATATCAATCTTAATTTACTTAATGAGTGTGTTAAATCCAAATATAACAAGTAAAAGTGAATAGAAAAAGTAATATATTTTTAGTCCATCAATTTTCGTCTTTGGAAGTGAGGAGCTTTGTATTTAGCTATCATCAAAAGATGTAACACAAGTTAGTTCTAAAAATAAAAAGATTGAATATCGAACAAAAGAGTAAGAAAAAAAATACTAAGAATTCAAAAAAAAGAAGTTAAACTACACAATAATTTAAAATTCTAATCATGAAGGTAAAAATCGTAATTTTAATATATGTAGCATAAATCATAAATTTAAAACTCCTAATCATAAGCTCTAATTTAATGATTTATATTGTAAATTTTTAATCTTAAATGATAAATATTTAAATTGCAATTATATCTTTTGGATTTAGATATAAACATTACTAGTCCATTTTATTTTATCTAGATATGTTTGACTAAATATGAAATTTAAAAATAATTAATATTTTGAGATTTTTATCTTAAATATGTCACATTGTTTGTAACGTTTATATGATTATACCAGTTTATCATTAAAATGATGGAAAATTTACAATAGAGTGATGGAGAATTTTCTATTGAATACTGCAATGCTTGATTTATGTGTTTTTTCCATTCCTTGCATGTAAATTGTAATTAATATTTAGTTTTTTGAAATTAGTAAATTAGGGGTGATAAGGCCACTAGATTTTTGAGTAAACCTTATTAATTTTAAAAATTAATGAAGAAATTATTTGACTTATCAAAGCAAAGATTTTCATGTGCTAAAAATTTCTAGAAAATGGATTGAGACTTTTTCCAATAGGATGTTCACCCAATATAATTAGGGGTGGGCATTCGGTATTCAGTTAGGGTTTCTCAAATTTCAGGTTCGATAATTTGATAATTGGTAGTTAAAAGTAGATATCAAATACCAAATTTTTAAATTTTGATTTGGTAATTCTGTAAACGGTAAATTAAACTTTGGTTTGGTACGGTATTCAGTAATAAAGTATTGAAGTTATAGTCGATTGTATTACAAAGTTACTATTATTTCTCCAATCATTTCTAATTTTTTTTTGTGGAGGCACGATATAATAGGAGATCAACAAGTAAGAAGACATCAAGAAAAGCAAATTGATACAACTAAAAAACAGATGTATTTGGATTGTTCATGCTTATTCTTTAACTTTCCTTTGGACTTATACTAATGAGTATTGAATATGTTGATGTATGACATTCATTAAGTAAATAATTTGGTATTAGGAAAATATCGAATACCAAATGGTACTAATGTCTCATACCAAACCCAAACTCGAATACCATAATTCTAAAATTTTACTTCCGAATACCATACCAAATACCGAATTACCGAATACCAAATTACCAAAAAAATTCAGTTCGATTTGGTAATTTGGGTTTTGATATTTTATGCCCAGCCCTAAATATAATGATGAATTTCTGGGTGAACAATAATCAATTCCTCACTAATTTTTTATAGATAAAAGAAAAGAATTAACTAAAATATTGAAGATTCTTTTATATAACTTTACTAGATAACTTACCCGCGCTTCGCGCGGTAATCCATGACCTCATTAGGATTATGAATGATCATTTTCTAATATTCGAATATTAAAAATTTGATCCTGTCACTTATATTCAGAACTTGAAAGATTGTTAAATTCATACTCTTTAATGAATTTTATCTTCTACATATTTTCAATCATAATATTTGTTCTTTGATATAATTAGCTTCTTAATATTGAATGATTTTTCATAGATTAGTCAATTATCACTTTCTCTATTGTTTGGTACATGTGCATGTAAAGTATAAGATACTTAATTTGATGGCCTACTATTAATTCTTCAGCCAGTAGCAACTAGTTTTCTTTGCTCTTTCAAGACATTGTCCATAAGCACCCCTAAATATGTAATAATAACTTTATCATATGAAAGATATCAACCCATCGTATTCTCAAATGTGTGTTCCTTGACTATTCTAGAGCGAGTAAATCATAAAAAAATCTCATTAAGTTTTTAAATTTTTTAAAAATCATATTTATAAAACTAAAAATATTTTGAAATACATTTTTTTAAAAAAAAAGAACAACTAAAGAGTTTGTCACGCCCCGAGCCTTCACCCTGAACGTGGCCGGCACTCGAGAACCATTTTTGATCCCCGAGCGAACCCTTGGCCTGGCTAACTATTACTCACATGACTCTATAAGATACGCGGAAGCTTAAATAGATGAGCATTTAAACATTTAAAGAAAAGTTTTAAGACATTGTCTTGATTAATTCATAAGTTAAATAAACATATTGAAAAAACAATGGAAAACATCTAATTTTGTCTGTCTATGAAGCCTCTAATTGTTCAAGATAGATGTCGGGACAAGACCCACGACAACTCAAATGCTACTAAAACTGAATATGAAAATGGAGTCTCCCGGAAGCAAGGAGGCCTTACCAAAAGTTTTCTACGAGTGCGAGGTGATCTCAACGAAACGCCTGTTGATAATCCTGAACACCTGTATCTGCATCATAAAAGATGCAGGTCAAATGACATCAGTACATTGAATGCACGAGTATGTAATAAGGTTGAATAAAGCAATAACTGAACTGAAGGACTAAAAGCAACTCAACTAAAATCAATACATGAATATGAAGTGAAAACCCTTTAAGCTTTACAATAAGATATGGAATAAAAGCAATATGAAAATAGTATACTTTACTTGAGGGGAGTTTCTCTAACCGATAACCATTAGTATAAGCCTAGCAATGATACAAGATTTCACCCATATTGCAAGGGCTATCGTATATCTTGCCGGGGTATAGGATGATACTGTAGCTATGGATCCATCTAATAGGCCTTCTAGAGGCAGTGAAGAGTCGCACGAAGAATCAGTGCTATTCTATCCTACGTTGGCTACGTAGTTTTATGGGACTTTTGATTTATAGAAGACTCAAACCCAATTCGGTGCTCGATACTACTCCCAAAATAATCAATATCAATTATGCTCAATTCACCCATTTCAAAGAAAGGGACTATTACTTTACTGAAGTACTTTCAAAAACATCAATCATACTTGCATTTAAAACTTATACTTATGGACTTATATTTCAAGTCTAAGATCGATATATATAACAATTGAAAACTTTTATATTTTTCTAAAAATAGAGCTCTTAAACTTTTCTCTTAAACTCACTTTAGTTTTAAATGTATACTTAGACATGTGATTAGGATATGTAGGAATTTTCAAAGGTGAGCTAATATAGGGAAGGGAAGTGTGGCCACAACTTAAAGGAATCCGCGCCGGATGAAACAAGGAAAAATTGGCCCATCGACCCTTGGCGCACTGCTGGCATGGGGAGCCAAGCCTCAAACATTAGAAAGGGGCCTGGGGTGCACTGCTGGCGCGGGGCGTCAGGCCCTGAACTTCAGAAGTGAAGCCTGGGCGCACTGCTGGCGCCGGGCGCCAGGCCCTGAACTGTTGAAGGTCAACCTTGACGCCTTCATGGCGTGCTGCCCCATGGCCCACCATAGCATCCTTGATGAATTCAAGTTAAATTAGGACCCCAAATTGGTTTAGAATTGAGAAATTGTTCCTAAACTCTACTTGTCTTTCAAACCAAAAATCAATACATGAGAAACTTTCATATAATTCCTTTTGAAAACATAACTTTACTAAATAAATAGGATTCATGTAATATTAAGCATGAACAACCTTATAAGATTCACAAAAACAAAGGACTCAAAACCTCCACGATTAGAGAACTGAATTCAATATCAAGAACTATGAATGGATCCTTTAGATGTGATGATTTCTGACTGAATTGAAATGTAGGGCATAAGGACGAACTATTTCAACACTATTAATAGCCTTACATACCTGGAAAGAACAAAGGTTCTTGGCAAAATCAATGGAAACTTGAAGAACGCTTGAACCCTAGCTTATTTTCTCCTCTTGGAACCTTGCTCAATTTGCCTAAGTGTTAAAGAACCTGAGAAGATGTTTTAACACTCTTTAGACCCATAATTATGTGAAAAAAATGTTGCTTATGCTTAGAAGGAGTGGGGAAAGACCAAACTACCCCTCTCAAAAACTGTTGAGGTGCCTTAAAAGGGAGGCTTCACTAAAACGGGTATAACTTTTTACTCCGAACTCAAAATGAAGCAAACTCGGTGGCGTTGGAAAAGAGACTCAAAGTCCTTTAATTTGATAGTTCTGGGCCACCTAATTCATTAAGTATTGGGAGGTATGATCATTTGAAGTTGACCCAAAACTTAAAAACTGATGGGTGACTTGTACGGTCCCTTTTTAGCCTTTATCGAAGTGCGACGTGTTACAATATCTCCACCTTGATAATATTCATCCTCGAATGAGATCAAAATAAGCATAACATGGCTGGGAAATGTTTAGCAACCCAACACAAGCACAAAACATGCCAATAGCATAAACTCAATATATTAACTTAAAGAGTACTTTACAAAGAGTTAGTACCTTGGTCTGGAATAGATTCGGAGGAAAAGAGGTGAGGGTATCTCTTCTTCATATACTCCTGGGCTTCCCAAGTAGCCTTCTCAACAAATTGGTTCCTCCACAAGACTTTGACTAACGCAACCTCTTTGGTTCTCAACTTGCGAACCTGACGATAAAGGATCTGAACTGGAATCTCCTCATAGGACAGACTATCCTTTACTCCAATACTCTCGGTAGGCACAATAAGTGAAGGATCACCAAAACACATCTTGAGCGTAGAAATATGAAACACTGGATGAACTACTGCTAACTATGATCGTAGTTCCAACTCATAAGCTACATTACCAACTTTCTTGGATATCCTGTAAGGACCAATGTATCGGGGACTGAGCTTTTCCTTCTTACCAAATCTCATAACACCCTTCATAGGTGAAACCTTCAAATAGACCCAATCATTAACCTCAAACTCCAAGTCTCTCCTTCTAACATCTGTATAGGATTTCTGATGACTTTGCACTATTTTTAACCTTAACTGAATAATCTTTATCTTCTCCATGGATTGATGAACCAAGTCTGGCCCTATCAAATCGGCTTCACCAACCTCAAACCAACCAATGGGAGATCTACGTCTTCGTCCATAAAGTGCCTCATAAGGAGCCATCTGGATACTGGAGTGATAACTATTATTGTAAGCAAACTCTATGAGAGGCAAGTGGTCATCCCAATTACCTTTGAAATCCATGACACATGCCCTCAACATATCCTCTAGGGTCTGAATTGTGCGCTCTGCTTGGCCATCTGTCTGAGGATGAAAAGCAGTACTAAGGTTTACCTTTAAACCCAAACCTTTTTGAAATGACTTCCAAAATGGAGTGGTGAATTGTGCACCCCTATCTGAAATGTTGGACACGGGGACTCCATGAAGTCGGACTATCTCACGGATGTATAATCTGGCATGATCTTCTGCTAAATTTGTAGTCTTTACCGGCAAGAAATGGATTGACTTAGTCATCTGATCTATAATCACCCAAATCGAATCATGCTGCATGCGAGATCGCGGCAATCCAGTAATGAAGTCCATATTAATCATCTCCTACTTCGATTCCGGAAGAGCTATGTTATGAGCCACACCACATGGCCTTTGATGTTCTACCTTGACTTGTTAGTAATTTGGGCACTTAGCAATGAAATCTGCAATGTACTTCTTCATACTATTCCACCAATAGCCTTCACTCAATTCATGGTACATCTTTGTGGAATTGGAATGGATTGAATATCTGAAACTATGAGCTTTTGCCATGATCCTCTCTTGGAGCCCATTGTCACACCCTGAAAATTTCTAAGTTAAGACCCGAACTATTCTTTATTTACGTATAAGGTCATTTCAGTTGATTCATAAATTATACTTAGGTGTTAAGGTCAATTCTATAGTGTGAGAATAAATTTGGAGATGAATTAAGGTAACAAAAATCCCCTAGCACAAAGTTGAGTTGAAAGCTTCCTTACTAATTAAGTTTTGATATAAGATTCTACTTGGGTCAACTTCAAACGACTATAACTCTTAGACTATAAAGAGTTACGTGGCCCATAAACTATCAAATTAAATGTATTTGAATCTTCTTTCCAACGCCACAAATTTTGCATCAATATGAGTTTTAAGTATATAGTTATGATCATTTTAGTAACCTGATACAATGCAGTGACGAATTAGCCGACGGAAAACAATTAAAAAGGTCATTTTTGTCTTTTTACCTCTAAGAAAACCCTAAACAAAATTTTTTACTATTAAAAGTCCCAAAACAATAAGATTTTCATCTCTTAATTCCCTATTCTCTTCTCTCTTAAACCTTATGGCAAAACCCTAAGGAAAAATCATAGCATAGGACTTCCATTCAAGATTCATTCAATCTTTTTTATGATTCTTCTTCAAGGTAAGTCATTCTCCAAGAATTTCACTCTTTCCTACTCAAATTCCTTCATATAATTATGAATCATTAATGAAAATTATAATTCTTGGCCATAGAGTTTTCAAGAAATTAATTCAAGAATCTCAAGAAAGGTTTTCTTGATTGTTCTTCTTCAAGCTAGGGTTACAAGTCTTCCAATCAAGTTCTCCTCCAAGATTCTTCAAGAAATTTGTTCTTCTAGGTAAGTAAGGTTATTCATAGTATTGGACCAGTTCGTTCTCACTCTCCACATCTCAATTCAGTCAGAAATTGTTACATCTAAAGGATATATTCCTAGTTCTTTATCTATTCCTAGTTCTTGATGTTTGAATTCAGTTCTTTAACGAGTTGAGGTTTTGATTTCCTATTTTACATGTGAATCATATAATGTTGTTCATGCTTAGTATCACATGAACCCTATTGTTTTAGTAAAGTGATGTTTTCAAAGAAAATTGTACGAAAGTTCCTCATATATTGATTTTTGGGCTTAAAAGATAAGTTCATGAGTATATGTTTTAAAAGTGTAAGATTTGAACAAAATCCTTGAAAAGAGAATCAAATGTTTTCATATGTACTATTTGACAGTTGAGAAAAAGAAAGAGTATGACTGATGTTTTTGAAAGGTAAAGTAATGTAATAGTCCCTTTCTTTGTAAAGGGTGATTGAGCAAAGTGAAAAGTAAGTAAAGTAGTAGTCCTTTTGTTTGTAAAGGGTGATTGAGCATAAAGTATATTGATTATTTTGGGAGTAGTATCGAGTATCAAATTGAGTTAGAGTCCATTAAAACTCAAAAGTCCTATAAAACTACGTAGCCAACGTAGGATAGGTTAGCACTGATTCTTCGTGCGACTCCTCACTGCCTTTGAGAAGGCCTATTAGATGGATCTATAGTTACAGTATCATCTTATACCCCCAGCAAGGTATAGGATGGCCCTTGCAACGTGGGCGAAACGTTGTATCATTGCTAGGCTTATAGTAATGGTTGTCGATTAGAGAAACTCCCCACAAGTAAAGTATGTTATTTTTAGATTGCTTTTATTGCATATTTTATTGTAAAGCTTAAATGGTTTTCACTTCATGTTCATGTATTGTTTCAGTTGAGTTCTTTTAGTCATTCAGTTCAGTTATTTTTTTTACTCTGCCATATTACATACTCGTACATTCAAATGTACTGATGTCATTCGACCTGCATATTTTTATGATGTAGAAACAAGTGTTCAGGATCATTAAAAGGCACTCCATTGAGATCACTTAGCACTCCCAGTTAGCTTTGGTGAGCCTCCTTGCTTTTGGAGGACTCCAGTTTTATGAGTCTTTAGTATTAGTAGCATTTTGAGTAGTCGTGGGTCTTGTCCCGATACTCATCTTTGGATAGTAGAGGCTTCATAGATAGAAAGTATTGGAGAGTCTTTCAGTTTCAGAGGTTTCTTTAAAACTTATGTTTAATACTAAGTATATTATGAGGGTTTTGAAATTAAATACACTATTGATTTAGTATTTTTTTTAGTTTAATGCTTATGTATGCTTGAGTTAGTTTTCCGCTTGTAGTCAGCCAGGATGAGGGTTCACATGGGGACCAGCAATGGTTCTCTAGTGTCGTCCACGTCCAGGGTGTAGGCTCGAGTCGTGACAAACTTGGTATTAGAGCCCAAGGTTCAAGTGTCCTAAGGTGTCTATGAAGCCGTGTCAGTAGGATCTTATTTATGGTTGTGAGGGCCCTACTTCTATAAATGAGGGATTACAGACATTTAAGAAAAGTTTCCCTTCTTTCATACTCTAAATCGTGCAATAGAATTATATCATAAGGAACTTATTTATACTCGTGCATTTCTCAAATCCATTCTACTACCCCTCGTACTCAAGGTGGTTGAACTAGTAAAGTCCAGATCCTTATCGATGAGTTACTCTCAGATAAAGTCTTCAGAAAGTCATGAGACTACAAAGGGGCTGGAGAGAAGCCCGTGAGTGAGCTTAAGTGTTTTGAATTCGAAAGAATACATCGTTATTCATAAAATCGTGCGATCGAGCTAAAAGCATGATGTACTCCCAGACTCTCTTCTCTAAACCTTATTCAGGTGAGAACCTTATGAGGAAAGTGTGTTTTAAAATGCTTGGGTAGTGTTTTCACCCAAAATGATAGTATGAGTTAGATGTTATGAGCCAGTAGCAGTAGAAGTGCCTAGAGTTAGAAGAATGCATGCAGAGGTATAGTAATCTAAGAAAGGGACATAGTGATGAGGTAAATTATATTATTGCAGTCATGCACCCAGTAAGTTATAAATGAGGAGTTTTCCTTATGGGTAGACTAAGAAGTGATGAGTTAGTTTAGATTTCATGATAGAAGGTAGAGTAAGTGTTACTAGTATGGATGAGTTAGAGTATACTTTGACCAGAGAGAAGTTTATGATGAGGTGTTAATCCATTAGTATCGACCAAGTATAAGTGTTGAACAGAATAGCTGAGTATTCATGATGCGATAGATTTAAGATATGCCTATGATTTTTAAAAGGAGAGCCCCATGATATTCAGAGGATGGGTGGTAGAGTCGTGGAAACACTTGTTTCTTTTATAGAACTAATTAGACAATGATGTATAGTGAATGGGTAAGTAGTACTAAGTTGTGAAATGGAATGTGACGGTAAACTGTAAGTATGTAGACTGAGAGATAAAGATTGACTACTTGTCATGAGATCATAGTGGGTGAGTATTTCATAATTTTATCTAGTAGTTGTAAGTTAGTATAGTAAGCGAGCAGTTATATTTATATATGTGTTTAGTAATAGACACTAAGCTTGAATTTGAGATGAGTGTCGCGATCAAAAGGATGGCAACATAAAGGTGATGATGTAAGTTCAAGATCTAATCTAGTAGGTTTGCATAAATTAGGTGAGAAATTAAGGGGTTACTTTTTGATAAGTGTGAGTGGTACAAGTGTGGTATTATAACTCTTAGATGAGAGCAAATGAGTGTGGCTAAGTCATTAGATTAACAAGAGCATTAAGAGGTGTACCTGAGATTGTATGTAGTCAGACGAGGTTCCAATTAAGTTAATGATTTTTCATATGTGCCTAGATAGTATATTTGAGCTGTCAATGTGGAATAGGTTGATGTAAGCATTATTTTTTTTCTTCCTTATGAGTTAGAAGAAACGGCCTTATAAGCCAATGGGAAGAGGTTAAGAGGAGCATCTTCAAAAGAGGTCTTAGAAGGAACCCTAGTACATGAACATGGAGGGTTCAAAAGCCATGAGATAAGCCTTTCCCGAGTACTAGAGTAAAGCGAATGTAGACCAGTTTGGAGATGATGGAATAGATCCATAGCCTTAAAGTGTCAGCTTTAGACCTAAGGAGGAGATGATAAGATGAGAAACCAAGACAAGTGGTGAGAATCAGATAGTAATGTGTTCAGAAAGAGTTAAGTGATATATCAATCTATTCATACTCTAGCGTGTTCCTTAAAGTCAGTTGTTACAACATCATGTTGATATCTCTAATATCAAAATTGTGTTCATGACTTATGCTTATACACTTCAGACAGATTCACATCTATGCTTAGTTTCCAGAATGATGGGCAAAGACTTTAGCCCATTGATCTCAATCTTACTCCATAAAGTTATGGATATCAGCTTTATGATATGAACCTATTCATATAAGCACTCATGTCTCATAGTATGCTCAGCCCCACAAATTCATGCTTTACTCTCAATGGCTAGAAACATAATGTTATGTCATGCATATTCTTATATCATAATTCTCGAATGAATCGTGCTTATGATCTTTCGCCCTAAAGTTCTTTTAGTGATCATTTTCACTTTTGATAACAATGTTGTCTATAGTTGTTGAGTAATGATAGAAGGAGAGGGTTGATATTTCTTATTGTGGTAGTGGTGGTGTACTTCTTCCATCTTAGGTCATAATGTGGAGGAGGAATAGGATGGAGTTTTACTAAGAGTAATAGTTAAATGAGAGAAAGTAGTGGTTCCTGATAGTAATGCATGAAATTTCAGTTGGTAGAGATGATGAGAGAATGAGAAATTCTTAGAAGGTTGGTTAGTAAGAGTCCATGGAGTGGTTATAGTTCTAGGCTTGAATGAGGTGTTGACAACATGTGGATGAATGCATAATGCATTAGGTTGTTCTTGATTAGGACTCGAGGTTGGTTGAATGCAATGGTAAGGAGTAGTATTCTTGGGATGAGATTCCCTATAGAGGTATTGAGCTTGAATCTTGTGAATTGGATTAGTATAATCACCTTATGTTTAGCACCTTGTGACTTAGAGATTAGACTTGAACACAATAAGAGCAATCGATTTGACTTAAATTTTTGTAAGAGTAGTCATATACTCTAGTGGGAGCTATGAGTTGCAGCTAATAAAGTGTAGTAATCAGAAAGGAGAGTATAGTTGCGAAGTGTTGCTAAGCTTAAAAGCTACCAGTTATATTGCTCGAGGCATAATATTCATATTCCTACTTCGTGCCCGGATACCCTTGTTTCATATCATGGCCTGTAATCTTGAAATCTTATGTGAGCTTCGTGCCAAGTGTGCTCGAGTTCAGTCTTAAAACTCTTAGTATGAATCACTTCCGCCTATATTATTAGATAAGTTCAGAGGTCAAAAGTATAGTAACAGTAACTCCTTTCCCTTCCGTGCTCACTTTAACCATCATTCGAGGACGAATGATCCGACACCTCAAAAATTTCTAAGTTAAGACCCGAACTATTCTTTATTTACGTATAAGGTCATGTCGGGTGATTCTTAAATTATGCTTAGGAGTTAAGGTCAATTTTTTAGTGTGAGAATAAATTTGGAGATGAATTAAGGTCACAAAAATCCTCTAGCACAAATTTGAGTTGAAATCTTCCTTACTAATTAAGTTTTGATATAAGATTCTACTTGGGTC
>JAGDQO010002868.1:0-12200 GCA_018342035.1 Solanum appendiculatum
TACCATTTTCATCTAAAATAAGTGTCACTCTTGTTTTTTAAAAAATAAAAAATTATCCAACAATGAGTATTATTTTAAAAATTCGAGATAAAAATTAGTTATTTCTTTAGCTATATCCTTATATTAAATAACTATTTCTTTTTAATAGAGCTCAATTCTCAAGAAACATCTAGTCCCTCTATTTTAATTTGTTTGACATTTTTTCCTTTTTGATCTGTTTAAGAAAAATATTTATTTATTTTTTCTTTAGGAATTCTTTAATTTTAATTTTTCACATGATATGTTTAAAATCACACATTTAAATGATATTTTAGTACATTTAATATATCTTTAAATCAAAATCACAAGATTCAAAAATCTTTTAAACTTTTTAAAATTTCGTGTTAAGTCAAAATAGAACAATTTAAAACGGAAGGAGTTATAAATAAGGGTAATTTTTTTAAAATTATATCTTTTATTGATCACTTTTATTAATGAATATAAAATGAGCTAATACTTATTTTGAAACGGATGATATAATAGAAAGAACAAGATATATAAAGGTTTATAGGATAGGGTCAATTTGGTTCATACGTAATATTTTTTCTATTTATTTTACTTATTCACTTTGAATTTACATACTCCTTAAAAAATAATGATTGATAGGAGAATTTTATTCTAATACCCATATAAATTAATGTTTATTATTGTATCTTGAAAAATAATTCCGGGAATAAGTAACCTTCCTGGCATGACAAGTTTTTCCTCCCACGTGGCATGACATCGTTTCCTACGTGGCATGACAGTTTTTGTTTACTTTGAACTTGTGTTGGAAAAAAATTTCTCCCATTGGCATGTTAAATCAATAAATTCATGTATGTTGCTAAAGTCAGTTATTATAATATTTTATAATTAATTGAAATGCAAGAGTGATCGTATCCACAAAATAAATATATAGTTTTAGAATTGTTTGATACAAAGATTAATAACACAGAAATTAGTAATATAGAAATTAGTAATACAAAGTTTATTTTTATCTAGTATTTTGTTTATTGCTTTCCATCTAATTTTGTGTTTAGATTAAAACTCTACAAAAAGTTCCTTTCCAATTATACCCTTGAATTATTATGAGATTTTATATTTTATGTAATTGGGTCAAGGTAGATAACTACAGGATAATATTATTTTGGGTAAGTTACATAAATCACATAGTGTGTAAAGATGAAATTACTATTTATCCCTACTTTTTTTCTAATTACAATAATCCCTTAAAATTAACCAAATTCGGATACATTAATGAACGACGAACGAGGAGTATGAGAAGAGAGTTGACTTTTTCTTTTTAGTACAAGTCTGACTTAAAAATATACATAATTAATACTTTAATACGGATACATTATTAAAATAAAAATTAACCCAATCCGGATACATTAATGAAAGTGCGGATACATTAATACAAACACTGATACATTAATACATTAATACGAATACATTATTAAAATAAAAATTAACCCAATCCGGATACATTAATACAAGCACGGATACATTAATACATTAATACGGATACATTATTAAAATAAAAATTAACCCAATCCGGATACATTAATGAAAGTGCGGATACATTAATACAAGCACGGATACATTAATACATTAATACGGATACATTATTAAAATAAGGGATTTTAGTTATTTTTAAAAGATATAGGGACAAATGAAAAAAAAACATACTTAAAGGTGTGTACTTTAGTAATTTTTCCTATTATTTTTTAGAGTCTTCTAACTAGCTTAGAGAAGAAAATTTTTGTCATCATGTTTACTATTTTCTCATTTAAACTATTTGATGGTAAATAATTGATCTTAATAAATTGATCACTCACAAAACATCAATTTTCAATTTAAAAAATATAGACCATCTACTTTAAAAATTGAAAAGACGGTAAATGATTGTAAAATCGAATAAACCATCTACGTTTAAACATAAAAATTAAAAATTGTAGTTTAATATACAATTTTATAAATTGTTCAAAATACAAATAATTGGAAAACCACATATATATCAACAAATAATTCAATTAAGATCACAAATGCCATGTGTGGTGATATATTTGTTTTTTCAATTAGTAAATGTTAAACAACTCACATTTCAAATATTGTATTGATCATTTGTATTGGATTTATTTAGCAACAAACAACTCTTTCTAAATAATAAATTTTGTAAGATGATTTATTTAAATAAATTTACTAATACAAATATAAAACATGAAATCAAGAAAATAAATAAAATGATTTGAGGGATATTTTTGTCTTTACATAAATTAATCTCATGGTATTAAATCTTATGTATCACCGAAAAATTGTTCACCCTGCCTAAGCCTGTAATGACCCTCAAGGTCATTTCTGTGTTAATGCCTTTTTTTTGTCGTTTAGAGCGTTCCTATAGCGACTCCAAGTCATTTATGACTTGCTGGCACTGACTGTTCGGTCGTCTGGTCGTTCGTTTTGGGTTTTATGCTTGTTTTCCTATTTTGGAGCCTTTGAACTTTAAAAAGTTGATTTCAGTCATAACTTCAAGTAAATTACCTCAGATGGGAATTCTGACGGTTCCATCAGCTCCGGAACGGTCAAATTAGGCTAGTAGTATAGCTCGCCCGAGTCCCGAGGTTTCTAGTGTGATTTTGGGGCCAGTTAGCTCTTTAGCCTTCGAAATTTGGTTTAAGGTTGACTTCGGTCAACATTCTTGGAAAACGCGCTCAGATGAAAATTCCGACAGCGCGGTTAGTTCTGGAATGCCGAGTTTGGTCTAGAACGACCTTTCGAGAATTTCTGATCTAATTTTGAGGCCCCCGTTAGAAATTGGCTAAAATAGCGCTTTGGGTGTGGGACCCACTTTTTGTTGAAACAAACTTCGTATGGAAATTCCGACTGCGTCATTGAGTCCGGAATGTCGAATTTAGTGGGGTAGCATATCTGGTTTATTTTCATTGGGTCCCGAACGAATTCCGAGGGTCCGTTCGGAGACTTTGAAAAATAGAAAAAAATCTGGTTGCTGGTGCAGCAGACCTTTAGCGATCAGAATTTAGACTTTTAGCGACCAGAAATGTTCTTTAGCGACCGATTTCGGGTTTTACAACCCAGAAAATAATTAATAACTTGAAATTTGGTCATTTATTCTGTATTATAAGGCACAATAATTAATAACTTGAAATTTTAAAAAATATATAAATATTGACTAACTCTCCAAATTTCATCCATGTCACATCAATTAAGACTTATAAAGTAATATATATTATGTCTGTATTGGCGTGAGCTCATGTATCTAGATAAGGATAATTTGGTCATTTATTATGTATTTTTTGTTTTACTTTTCTTTTTAGCCTTTTATATATTTAAAAATTACGTAAATAATACAATAAATCCCAACAATTAACAACTTAAATATTTAAAAGTCATATAAAAATAATTTGATTGATTCTCGAATTTCTATCAGTGCCACACATAAAATGGATTAAAGGAAATAACATATATTAGATAAAAATGACATATAAGTATTATAAATCTCAATAATTAACATCTTAAAAATTTAAAATATATAAAAAAATTTGGTTGATTCTCGAGATTCTATCAATGTCACATAAATTAGGACATAAGAAGTAACATATATTAATTAAAAATCACGTAAAAGGTACTATAAATTACAATAATTAACAACTTAAAATATTTAAAAGACATATAGAGAAAATTAATTAAACTTTAAAATTCTATATGTTCCATATAAATTGGAACAAAGGAAATAATATACATTATTTCAAAATTATGTAAAAAATATTATAAATCAGAAATAATTAATAATTTAAAATATTTTTAAAAATCATATAAAAATTTAAATAACTTTTCAATTTTCATTTATATCACATAAATTGAAAAAAGTGACATATATTGGACCCGTATTAACACGGGATCCCATATCTAGTATATAGATAGACATTGATCAAAAATGGATTTTGTGCAACCATATATACTCGTTCTTCAAAAACATATATACTCGACATATATAGTACGTACTAGCAATTTGTGCAACCCATTGCTAAGTTTATGAAAACGATATTTTTGTTATTTTTTATCAAAGAAGAAAAGTTTAAATATCGTTCTTCAAAAAACATATATAGAACTATTGATCACATTCATTGACCCAAAATGAGCAAGTTAATTAATTGAGTAATTTTACCAATTTAATATATACTCCCTCCGTTCATTTTTACTTGTCACAATTTGATTTGATACACCTATTAAGAAAATAATTATTGATATATGTATTTTATCAAACTATCCCTTATTAAATGATGTCTTGAAAAATGATTTGAAAAATAAGTATTTAATGCTAAGGATAAAACATGAAAAAAAACTATTATCTTTTCTTAATATGTCAAAAATGACAAGTAAATTGAAAATGTATTTTAAGAATAAGTGAAGTAACAGTGTGAACAGAGGGAGTAGAGCATTTAATTACCAATGAGTGTGGAGAATTAGATTCTCTTTAATTAACACAAACAATAAAATAAAAGATCATATACGACATATATCCTACGCGGTTTGCATTAATGACCATTTCAAATTATCAAAGGCAAGATGAATTTCCCCACAATGCGTACTGTGTATGGTTGGTGAAAGAACTCTTTGTTATGTTCCGTAAAGCGTTCGGTTAAAGACACCTCCAAATTATTTTAGTTTTTTTTAATTTTATATTTGAACTGTCACACAATAATTAAGAAAACACATATTTCGACTAATCTATGGTAATGTGTGTACTATATTCTCTCTTTTAATATTTAAAAATTTTGCCACGTGAAAAAAATAATTCTACTATGAAAATTCTTAATAAATTAGTTTTAGATATCTAGTGACGGATTCTATTTCAAATTTTAGTTCAACTGAAAAAAAAATTGTTCCATTTTGGGACAACTGAGTGGTTTAGGTTGATTTATGGCATTTACAAATGTGTTCCATTTCTGTACTAACAATCATTTAAAACATACACATTTCAAACAATTTATTAAAGACATTATTACACCAATTGAGAAAGTTACGTAAACATAACACACTTATGGGCTCTGTAGTGCACGATTTGGATTTAATCGGAGCTTCAATGTAGGCTTCGGACATTGAGTGGGAAACCAAAAAAAAAATTACAAATGTATGAATAATTTTATTTGTGTTCATCACTTAATTTTTGCATTATGAAAAGTTTATTCTATTTTTGTTGGTGATAAGTTTGATTTTCTTTTGTTTACTTATAAACAGTTTTGATGACGTAGCTTATTATAAGGCTTTGATTTGTTTTGGAACACATTTTTTCTTCGTCTGGTAGTGTCCTTTTCGTTTCGTCATCTTTTTTAACGTGTTTTATTTCTATGAGGGAATCGTTTATTAGGCAGGAGGAGATCCTAAATTTTATTTGAGGATTATTATCAAGCATATTCATTCCTAAAAAAATAACCTACACCTGCAATATTATTATATATATATATAGACGATTGTTCTAGAGTTGGTTATTCCTTCGTTTATGTAGAATAGCTCTTCTGTGTACCTGTCGGACTTATGGGGGTCCGTTCAGGTTTTATTTAAACTTGCGCACAAGTGTGCCCAACGGGTCTTATGGGGGGCTCAGCTGGGTTTATTTTAATTATTTCTTTATGCTTCCTTTTAGCTTTTCCGTTTCCTATTTTGTTGACCTCTGTTTGTGCTAATTCTATCTTGTCAGCCTGTTTTTACCCTTCTTGCTCTGTCGGCCTATGATGCCTACTGGGTACCTGTTGTTTTGGTACTCATACTACATTCTGCATCTATTTTCGTGATACAGGTCCGAGCACCAGTTATCAGCGTTGAGATCGGGCCGGGAGCTGTCAATTCGAGAGACTAGGGTGAGCACTTGGCGTTTTGGAGTCACCAGTTTCCTTCTGTTTATATATTTTGGCATGTCTTTTGTTTTCGAGACAGTTGTTTCAGTGGTCCACTTTCGGGACTTGTACTCTTTTAAGTAGTTCTGTACTTGTGACTTCCAGGTTTTGGGAGGTGTTGTATATATTTAGTATGGTTCGTTCCAGTTTTCGTGATTGCTCTTATTGTATGCTTCCGCTTGGTTATGGATTAGTTTCCACCCTTAGTCCCGTTACTGTTTAGTTCCGGAATAGGGTTTTGGCTGGCCTAATGGTGAGTTGGTAGGCGCCATCATGACTTGAGAAATTGATCGTGACAAAGCTGATGAAAAAAAAAAGAATAATTGGATTTAAGGAAATATTTGTTCTTGACTTTAATTGTTTTTCAAAGATGGGACCCAATGCTTTTAATATATTTTTTTGAGAAGAAAAGAAAAAATCTACGATGATTTCACACTGAATCGAGTTTGTTAACATGTCTTTTACTCGTTTTAGTCTATAACAAAGTTTTTTTAAAAAAAATAATTTGTTTTTGGAACAGTTTACATATATATCTTGCCCTAATTGATGATTGTCTTAAGCAGAAGTTGTTTTTCAAGATAAAGAAAACAAAAAAATTAGAGATGAATAAAATCCAATTAGCTAGGAGATATCTAGTGACGGATTCTATTTCAAATTTTAGTTCAACTGAAAAAAAAATTGTTCCATTTTGGGACAACTGAGTGGTTTAGGTTGATTTATGGCATTTACAAATGTGTTCCATTTCTGTACTAACAATCATTTAAAACATACACATTTCAAACAATTTATTAAAGACATTATTACACCAATTGAGAAAGTTACGTAAACATAACACACTTATCAAAACCCCAGAAAAACCTTACCCTTTTTAACCCCAAAATACTACAACAACAATAGCAAAATTAAACACCCAATGAAACCTTAAAAGCAAAACTAAATACCCGGTTCAACAAGAAAATAATTCATCCCTTGGAAAAAGAACCGAGGTCGTAAGAAAACCAAGGGGGATTATTTTTAAATTTTTTTCCTAATACTAGAAAGCAAGTATGTTTCTTCTTGCCCTGTTGATCACCCTCCTCCTCAAATAACGCAAAGCTGGATCCACCCTTGTCATCCAAAACTCCGTCTCTCCATATTGCTCCTCCATCTTTGTGAAAATCCAATACAATGCTTTCGTTACAGGACGTACCAGACAAAAGATAAACACCAGTGGTCTAATGTAGGTTGGTAACAAGAGGGAGATGGTCGTCGCCATAGAGAGGCATCCAAACAAATTCACAATAAATGGAACAGAACCAAGGTAGTTTTCATAACACCCCGGGTAGTTCAACTTGATCCAAAGTAGAAAACAATACATAATCAAAGAAATTACCGCAATTCCAGCTATTATGGGATGTTCTTGAAACATGTTCTTCTTTGTCCCGTCGTATTTGAGCTGCAATAAGTTAAGGATCAGCGCCAATGATGCCAAGAAGAATGTAAGATTATCCATAGATGGAATTTATAGTAATAGAGAAGAAGGAAAGGGAAGTTAAAGAGAAGACCATGAATAAATTGAAAATGAGAAACTAGCTATTTATAGCAATAGAAGATAAGGAAAGGGAACAATACCAAATTATCAAAAAGGTCGACAATTCTTTAGCGTATGATGAAAAACAACGCTCAAGCGCTTAATTGTATTCGGGGTGCAAACATCCCTATTTGTGGTCAGTGGAAAGAGGGTGGGGCATGTTGTGCCGTGTAAACGTCCCTATTTGTGGAATATTTTATTTCTTTCTTGACTTGTGAATCCCACTCAAAGCCAAAAAGTCTAGTTCCCTCCCCATCTTTATTCGGCGATTCTATTTCATGGGTCCTAATACCTAAATAATTACGTGGTAAAGTGAGTGTATTACTCTCTTTGAGAGAGTGAAGCTCAATAACAAATTAAATATTAAAACTTTACTTTGACATTTTTGGAGAATAACAGTTTTAGTCTATGTATTATTATATAATTCTAGTTTTAATTTCTGTGCTATTTGACTATACATATGTAACCGTTATTTCAATATAATAAGCATGAAGCATAAGTATACATTTCATATTACTTAGTCCTTCTCGATATGACATCCCTTAAAAAAAATTAGAGTTGTATTTTAGTAAACTAACTATTAATAATGCTTTAAAACTTTAAATTTTAGTTTTACTACTCTATGCAGTTATTTAATACAAGAATAGAATAAAAAATATTAAAAAGTTCTTTTGGTTTCATAAATTGAAAAAGTAAATAAAAACAACTATTTTTAGAATGGGGATCAAGTAGTATAAACTGTGTTGTCAATTTTCACTAATTAAAAAGAAATTGATAATGAGTGAATATATATATATATATATATAAAAAAAATTAAAAAATACCTTTGAGCGATAATTAATATTTGGTTAAGCTTTTGAGCAACAATTAATTTTTTTTTAAAAAACCTTTTGAAAAAACTAGCCACAAAATTTAAAACTCTTTATTTTGTATATATATGAGTGAAAGTATATATATATATATATATATATATAATTGAAAGTATTAAATCTTCTGCTGGACTATTGAAATCAAAGTGAATTATATATAATATAATAAAAAGTGATCGAAATTTTTTTCTAGTCTTTTTCCGGTCTCGTGGATCCCAATTAGAGTCGTGTTACTTTAAGAGAAATCTAAGCTGAAAAATAATTTTAAAAATTAGAATCTTGTTATATCAATTGTTTGATTGTTAAAATTAAATGAATAAATAAATATTATTCTTATTTTAATTTGTGCTCGGCATTGTTTTAAGATCGATGGAGAATATGGTTATGATTTTAAAGGTAAGTTGAAAAGAACATTGTGAAGAAGCTAAGTAGTAATGATGTTGATTGGTGATTGCCGAAATCAGAAATTTCGTTCTATATACATAATATAATTTTTCGATGAAAGATATTCGATTGATCATCTTGAACTGCTTAGCTCCCCCGTAAAGATATGAATATTGAGAGGAACTTCTAAAGAGACTTCAACGCAAACTCTTGCATAACGAACGCCGCATCTATGAGAATAATAATTATGTTGTGATTAATCAAATTTTTGTTTTTAAAAATATGTTCGCTTTTAACCTTTTATAAAATAGATTTCACACTACATCAAGTAATCATTTAATAATTTTCTTAATATTTAGAAATTGAAAAATTCATTGAAAGTTGGTTATTAAACCTTACATTATTTGAATTATGTAACTAAAATTTAGGATTTTAAAATCAAAAAAAAAATTCTTAAAAAAATTGTTAAAATAAAAAAATTCTTAAACAAAATGAGACTTTTCTAGCACTTTTCGCGATCTAGTTGGGACACTTTATCTAGATGATGAATTTAAACTTATATATATATAAGGTGCTAAGTCAGATGATGTGAAGCAAAAATTAGTGTTTAAAGTATAACTGAGGATAATGTGAATAGAAAATTTAAGGCAGTGGCGTAGCCACGCAGCAGTCATGGTGTCCAAATTGGACACCTTTCGTCGAAAAAAAATATCGTATATACAAGTAAAATGATAAACGAAATGATTAAATAGCATATTTTGTCTACTATTGATTTTGTACACTTCTTCAAAAACAATAAATAGAAGGATGATTTTACTATATCACTCTTTGAATATAATAAATACAATGTCTTGAAAAATATAATAGGGAAATGATTATAATTAATGATAAGAATAAATTAGGAACTAAATGTAAAATTATCCATTGATTTCATAAAATGGACAAGTATTGTTGAAGATCTCAAAACAATATAGTGGACAGTTATTGTTAAACGGAGGGAGTATTTAATCTATCTTCTTATGCATTATGGACAGTGCATGTTTTTCAGTTGGGATCGGGAAATACTTGACATCATTTCTAAATTTATTTTACTTTATTGATTTTTAGGTAGAAATAAGCCCGGAGTTTTCTTTTTGATTGTGCTTTCCACGTATATTTCTTTGTTGAATCTAGAGCATATAAGAAAAAGGGATGACATTCTTTATCATTGATTAGTTTGGACCTTGCATATTTAGTTGCATTCTTTTTTATTTGTCACTATTTAACCTGACATGCTCATTAAGAAAATAATTATTGATATATATATTTTATCCCATTATCCCTACTAATAAATATTTAGTGTTGGGTCTTGCAAAATGATATAGAGAATAGTATTTAATGCTAAGGGTAAAACATGGAAAAAATAACTCTCTTTTTGATATATCAAAAGTGATAAGTAAAAATAAAAATTTATTTTAAGAATAAATGAACAAGTAAAAGTGAACGAAGAGAGCCGTTGTTATTCAATTTAATTGATTTTCAAAATCTGTTAGATCTTTTGATATGTTTGTATAATGTTCAAAGACAAAAAGTAAATAAATAAGCTACTTTGAAATTTGAATACGTTTGAGGAATGTTATCCACCTGTTCCTTTTTACTTTTTCATAATAGATTTTGTATTTTTAAGAAAATAATAAATAAAATTTTGTATTTTACTATAATATTCATGACTATTGATAAAGTGTTTTGAGAAATTAATTAATAATTAAGGTTAAGAACAAAGTAATAAAACGGATTTACTTGATATATTAAAATTAATTAATAAAAGTTAAAATTATTTTGTTATATATAATATGGACAAATAGAAATGAACGGTGAGAATATAATTTATACTGCATGAGGTTAATGATGTCCCTCTTTTATGAAGCAAATAATGAGTGATGAATAAAGCCAAGAAAAGAATTGATTGTTTATTGGAGTAAAAGTCATCATCACCTTTTATAGAAGCAAATAAAATAATGAATATAGCCAAAGAAAGGTTTGATTGTTCATTCGAGTAGAAAACATTATCACCTTTTTTTATAAAGAAGATTCTTAATTACTCACTAATTTCTTCCTTGTAAAGGGGTATATTATGACCGATCACTAGTAATTACAATCGAAACTCAAAATATATATTTTTTGATATGATAGATATTAATATATTATAGAAATTATAAAAATTCTATGGTTCATATTAAAAATTATCTAAATACTTATTTTATTTTAGAGATAAACATCAAAAACACACTTAAACTATCACATTTTTTTGAGTTTCATACCTAAACTATTGAGAGTGTGAGTTTAATACCTAAATTATCACTTATTAGTTTGAGAAACACACCTTAGTGGTGTGTGTAATACACTCTCTCTTTAATTTGAAAAAATCTTGCCACGTGGATAAAATATTCCATCTTGCCAAAAATTAAATAATAAACTATTTATTTTAATTAAAAATTAAAGATTAAAGTATTACTATCCCCAAAAAGTATTACCCAACTCCATCACCTTCCTCCCCGCGAAGGTCCTCGACGCATCAGCTACATAATATCTGTCAAAATCTTGCCACTGGCGAACCATAATCTTTGGTGCTATCGACCTTTCGGTATCCCGCCGCCCTTTTACTTCACCCCACCCCCAAAAAAAAACCACCCACTTTTTCCATTTTTTATATTATTTTATTTTTAAAAAAATTCTACCCCACCTTATTTCTCGGCTCTCTATTTATTTATTTATATATTTACATTTTTCTCGTTTGTGTAAAATATGTACATATATTTTTAGAAAAATCTTTTTTTCTACTTGTGTACCGAATATAACATAAATAAAAATTTTATTTTAAAAAAATCTTGCGACAAGTAAAAAACTTTCTTAAAACATATGTATATGTCTAACACAAAACGAGAAAAAAATTGGAAGTGGAGTATTAGGTAGGGTGGGATAGAATTATTTTTAAAAAAAATTAAAATAATATTTAAATTATTATTTGAAAATGGGGGTGGGGAAGATGAAGTAAAAAAATTAAAATTTTTATAAAAGAAATTTTTTTAAAAAAAATAAAAAAATCAGGGGGGGGGGGGTTGAGTACACTGAGATCGGGGGTAAGAAAAATATTTTATAAAAAATTATTATTTTCTTGGGATAATAATTCTTTAATTTTTAATTTTAATTAATATTAATAATTTATTTAATTTTTGTCGGTGGAATGTTTTGTCCATATAGAATGTAAAAATTTTTTAAAAAAAGAGTGTACTTCACACACCATGAAGAGAGTGTAATAAAAGAGAGAGGTGTGTTTCTCAAACTAATAAGTGATAGTTTAGGTATGAAAATCATACTCCCAATAGTTCAGGTATGAAACTTAAAAAAAGGAGATAGTTTAGGTATGTTTTTGTCACGACCCAAGCCTAGGGCCTAGATGTGACC
>JAGDQO010002869.1:0-12639 GCA_018342035.1 Solanum appendiculatum
AATATCAACAGATAATTGATCAGTGATTAATTTAATTTTTTCTTGCACTTTCACTGATTTCATAGTTTCAAATATATTCATGCTATAACATTCAAATTGCAAATTATCAACATGCTTTTGCTTCATATTAATCAAAGCACTAATCTCTTTTGAAACAGGATTAGTTATAAAATCAAACTTAACTTGCTGATCTCCTTTTCCTGCAATAAATCCTTTAGCATCAACATGAGAAAAAGGATATATAGCATTTATAAACGGAGTTCCTAATATTATAGGAGGATATAACTGATTTTTAACCAAAAAGAAAAAGTGAGGAATACACACTTTATTTTGACAAATACTTACATTGGACAATTTATACTTTATATCTAAAGAATGTCCAGAAGCAGATTTAACTGTATGAGTAGTTTTCTGAAAATATTTTGAAGGAATCAATCCTTCTTGAATGCAGCTTACATCTGCACCACTATCAATCATAGCAACATCAGTTATAGAGAAATTATTATCAATTAAAATAGTACATTTAACATACCATTTATGAGCAGTAATAACTTGCATCATTCCAAGAAAAGAATTATCATTTTCATTCAAATTTTTAAAATGATCAGTAGTCAAAACTTCATCGTTTTCAACAACAGTTTTTCCCTTTATCATTAGATTTCTCAGTTAAAGAATGAACTTTCTCTACCTGAGTTATCCTATGATCGCTGACAAGTTGATTTTGCTTAATCAATTTAATTTCTTTTTTCAAATTTTCAATTTCTTCTTTTAAATCATTGAAAGAAGAATCTCTTATTACAACTTTATCATTACTCCTTTTCATTAAACGATTATTAACTTCGTTTATAGAGTAAGAAGGCTGATAATCAAAACTTCTGGGTTTTTCAACAGGTTTTGAAGATACTGAAGTAGACCCTGTCGAGGCTAATTCAATAATCTTTTCCCGAAGCTTATTATCAGTAACATCTTTTAATAATTCAATCACATTATCAGCAGTGAGAGTATTAACATTCAAATCTTGAAATTGAGCCTGTAATTTATAAAATTCATCATTTTCACAGACACAGTTACTATCATCACACTTATCACAGTTAGTATTACGAACCTGTTCTTCTTCTGAGAAGTCAATTAATTCAACTTCATCTTCAGATTCACTTACCGAATTATAATCAGATTCTGAACCAGATGTATACAAAACTGCATGAAGTTTATCATATAAACCTTCATCTAATTCTAAAGCTTTAAGCTTTTCCAACTTACAATTAGGAGCAATATGTCCATATTTGCCACACTTGTAGCACTTTATTTTTGCCAAATCTCTTTTCGATCTGTTTTTGGCAAATCTCCTTTCTCTCCGAGAGCTTTTTCTAACTTCTCTTTCTTCTTTAGATCGTTTTCTCGATCTCCTTCTTCTAGAATAAGTCTTATCAGACTTATCTTTTCTGTTACTTTTTCCTGAAACATCAGGAAGACCAAATTGAGAACAAAAATCACCCATTTGATTTTTCTCTTTCATTCTATCCATTTTTATTTGTCTGGATAGTTTTAATTCATTACACAAGTTTAATCCCTTTTGTGTACAAAATCCTATCAATTTTCCATATGTCAATGCATCATACTGTATTTGACCATCATTATTACTTCTTAAATTCCTTCTTACTCTTTCAGCAAATAAAGGAGGAAGTCCATCTATAAATTTTGCTTTCCAATAGGCCTCTTTATTTTCAGGTAATTCCATTACCCTGCTTAGGTACGTATCTTTGTACCATCTAAACTCACTCAAAGTCCTGCATCGAAGACCATTAAGCAAAGTTCGCACTGTTTCATGCTGATTAGTATAACGACCATTGAAATGTTCTAAAATTGTAAGGACCAAAGTATAAACAGCATCTTCTCTATTAGAGACTAACGCCATTCCTAAATTATCATGTCCTTCATCCATGGCTCTAGCATTTATAACCAAAGCTTTTTCTTCAGTAATCTTTTCCCGAAGCTTATTATCAGTAACATCTTTTAATAATTTTATCACCTGCAGAATTGCTAACAAACTATCTTGCTCAATAAAAATATTTAAATGTTCAGAATTCATTGAATAAATTCTCTAGATAAAAAATCAGGTAAGGAATTTTCACTTCCCTTTTTATAAACAATTTCAAAATCAAAGGGAGCCAGCTGTGCCTGCCATCTGGCAAATATTAATTTCGAAGCATCATGTTTAAAATCTTTATTAAACATAAATTTAACAGCTTGAGCGTCAGTTTTTATTAAAAACTTTTGATTATATAAATCATCCTGAAATTTTAAAACACATTTAACAATGGTTAACATTTCATGTGCAACAGTGGCATATTTCTTTTGAGCCTCTGTCCATTTACCAGAATGATATCTAATCAGATATTCAATTTTATCATGAGGATTAATTTGTTTCAAAATTCCTCCATAGCCAATATTAGACGCATCTGTCTCAATAATCTTTTGCCAAGCTGGGTTAGCAAGAGTCAAGCAAGGCAAATCATTAATCTTTTGTTTAACAAATTGAACTAATTTAGTATGTTCATTAGTCCAAGGAGATTTATAATCCTTTTTTAACCTGTCAAATAAAGGAGCTAAGTCTCTAGACAGATTTTTATAAAATGGAGAAATATAATTTAAACTTCCAAGAAATCTCTGCAATTGAGTTCTATCATAAATAACATCTGGAAATTTAGATGCAAAGTCAATAGATCTTTGAATGGGAGTTATCTTCCCTTGACAAATTAAATGTCCTAAAAATCTTACTTCAGTTTGAAATAAACTCATTTTTGGTTTTGATATAACTAAACCATTTTGAATAACCACCTTTTTAAAGATTTCTAAATGCTTAATATGCATTTCAACAGTTTTTGAATAAACAAGAATATCATCAATATAAACAATAATAAAATCCATATAAGGATTAAAAATATCATTCATAATCTTCTGAAATTCAGAAGGCGCATTTTTCAATCCAAAAGGCATAACATTCCATTCATATTGACCAAACGGAACATTAAAAGCAGTTCTATAAGCATGCTCTTTAAATATTTGAATCTGCCAATACCAGATTTCAGATCAAATTTCGAGAATATATTAGCATCATATAATCTAGACAATAAATCCCTTTTGTTCGGAATTGGATATCTAATCCATTTAAGAAATTTATTAAGAGGTTTATAATTAATAACCAATCTGGGAACACCTCTTTCTTTTTCAGCAGCGTTATTAACATAAAAAGCTGTACACGACCAAGGAGACTTGGAAGGTTTTATCAATTTCTTTTGTAAAAGATTATCAATCTCTTTTTTACAAAATTCAACAAGTTCAGAATTCATCTGACATGGTCTTGATTTGGTGGGAATATTTTCCTCCACAAAATCCTCTTCATATGGAAGAGTGACAATATGCTTTTTTCTATCCCAAAAAGCACTAGGATGATCTGCACAAATATCAACAGATAATTGATCAGTGATTAATTTAATTTTTTCTTGCACTTTCACTGATTTCATAGTTTCATATATATTCATGCTATAACATTCAAATTGCAAATTATCAACATGCTTTTGCTTCATATCAATCAAAGCACTAATCTCTTTTGAAACAGGATTAGTTATAAATTCAAACTTAACTTGCTGATCTCCTTTTCCTGCAATAAATCCTTTAGCATCAACATGAGAAAAAGGATATATAGCATTTATAAACGGAGTTCCTAATATTATAGGAGGGTATAACTGATTTTTAACCAAAAAGAAAAAGTGAGGAATACAAACTTTATTTTGACAAATACTCACATTAGACAATTTATACTTTATATCTAAAGAATGTCCAGAAGCAGATTTAACAGTATGAGTAGTTTTTTGAAAATATTTTGAAGGAATCAATCCTTCTTGAATACAGCTTACATCTGCACCACTATCAATCATAGCAATATCAGTTATAGAGAAATTATTATCAATTAAAATAGTACATTTAACATACCATTTATGAGCAGTAATAACTTGCATCATTCCAAGAAAAGAATTATCATTTTCATTCAAATTTTTAAAATGATCAGTAGTCAAAACCTCATCGTTTTCAACAACAGTTTTTCCTTTATCATCAGATTTCTCAGTTAAAGAATTGACTTTCTCTATCTGAGTTATCCTATGATCGCAGACAAGTTGATTCTGCTTAATCAATTTAATTTCTTTTTTCAAATTTTCAATTTCTTCTTTTAAATCATTGAAAGAAGAATCTCTTATTTCAACTTTATCATTACTCCTTTTCATTAAACGATTATTAACTTCGTTTATAGAATAAGGAGGCTGATAATCAAAACTTCTGGGTTTTTCAACAGGTTTTGAAGATACTGAAGTAGACCCTGTCGAGGCTAATTCAATAATCTTTTCCCGAAGCTTATTATCAGTAACATCTTTTAATAATTCAATCACATTATCAGCAGTGAGAGTATTAACATTCAAATCTTGAAATTGAGCCAGTAATTTATAAAATTCATCATTTTCACAGACACAGTTACTATCATCACACTTATCACAGTTAGTATTACGAACCTGTTCTTCTTCTGAGAAGTCAATTAATTCAACTTCATCTTCAGATTCACTTACCGAATTATAATCAGATTCTGAACCAGATGTATACAAAACTGCATGAAGTTTATCATATAAACCTTCATCTAATTCTAAAGCTTTAAGCTTTTCCAACTTACAATTAGGAGCAATATGTCCATATTTGCCACACTTGTAGCACTTTATTTTTGCCAAATCTCTTTTCGATCTGTTTTTGGCAAATCTCCTTTCTCTCCGAGAGCTTTTTCTAACTTCTCTTTCTTCTTTAGATCGTTTTCTCGATCTCCTTCTTCTAGAATAAGTCTTATCAGACTTATCTTTTCTGTTACTTTTTCCTGAAACATCAGGAAGACCAAATTGAGAACAAAAATCACCCATTTGATTTTTCTCTTTCATTCTATCCATTTTTATTTGTCTGGATAGTTTTAATTCATTACACAAGTTTAATCCCTCTTGTGTACAAAATCCTATCAATTTTCCATATGTCAATGCATCATACTGTATTTGACCATCATTATTACTTCTTAAATTCCTTCTTACTCTTTCAGCAAATAAAGGAGGAAGCCCATCTATAAATTTTGCTTTCCAATAGGCCTCTTTATTTTCAGGTAATTCCATTACCCTGCTTAGGTACGTATCTTTGTACCATCTAAACTCACTCAAAGTCCTGCATCGAAGACCATTAAGCAAAGTTCGCACTGTTTCATGCTGATTAGTATAACGACCATTGAAATGTTCTAAAATTGTAAGGACCAAAGTATAAACAGCATCTTCTCTATTAGAGACTAACGCCATTCCTAAATTATCATGTCCTTCATCCATGGCTCTAGCATTTATAACCAAAGCTTTTTCTTCAGTAATCTTTTCCCGAAGCTTATTATCAGTAACATCTTTTAATAATTTTATCACCTGCAGAATTGCTAACAAACTATCTTGCTCAATAAAAATATTTAAATGTTCAGAATTCATTGAATAAATTCTCTAGATAAAAAAATCAGGTAAGGAATTTTCACTTCCCTTTTTATAAACAATTTCAAAATCAAAGGGAGCCAGCTGTGCCTGCCATCTGGCAAATATTAATTTCGAAGCATCATGTTTAAAATCTTTATTAAACATAAATTTAACAGCTTGAGCGTCAGTTTTTATTAAAAACTTTTGATTATATAAATCATCCTGAAATTTTAAAACACATTTAACAATGGTTAACATTTCATGTGCAACAGTGGCATATTTCTTTTGAGCCTCTGTCCATTTACCAGAATGATATCTAATCAGATATTCAATTTTATCATGAGGATTAATTTGTTTCAAAATTCCTCCATAGCCAATATTAGACGCATCTGTCTCAATAATCTTTTGCCAAGCTGGGTTAGCAAGAGTCAAGCAAGGCAAATCATTAATCTTTTGTTTAACAAATTGAACTAATTTAGTATGTTCATTAGTCCAAGGAGATTTATAATCCTTTTTTAACCTGTCAAATAAAGGAGCTAAGTCTCTAGACAGATTTTTATAAAATGGAGAAATATAATTTAAACTTCCAAGAAATCTCTGCAATTGAGTTCTATCATAAATAACATCTGGAAATTTAGATGCAAAGTCAATAGATCTTTGAATGGGAGTTATCTTCCCTTGACAAATTAAATGTCCTAAAAATCTTACTTCAGTTTGAAATAAACTCATTTTTGGTTTTGATATAACTAAACCATTTTGAATAACCACCTTTTTAAAGATTTCTAAATGCTTAATATGCATTTCAACAGTTTTTGAATAAACAAGAATATCATCAATATAAACAATAATAAAATCCATATAAGGATTAAAAATATCATTCATAATCTTCTGAAATTCAGAAGGCGCATTTTTCAATCCAAAAGGCATAACATTCCATTCATATTGACCAAACGGAACATTAAAAGCAGTTCTATAAGCATGCTCTTTAAATATTTGAATCTGCCAATAACCAGATTTCAGATCAAATTTCGAGAATATATTAGCATCATATAATCTAGACAATAAATCCCTTTTGTTCGGAATTGGATATCTAATCCATTTAAGAAATTTATTAAGAGGTTTATAATTAATAACCAATCTGGGAACACCTCTTTCTTTTTCAGCAGCGTTATTAACATAAAAAGCTGTACACGACCAAGGAGACTTGGAAGGTTTTATCAATTTCTTTTGTAAAAGATTATCAATCTCTTTTTTACAAAATTCAACAAGTTCAGAATTCATCTGACATGGTCTTGATTTGGTGGGAATATTTTCCTCCACAAAATCCTCTTCATATGGAAGAGTGACAATATGCTTTTTTCTATCCCAAAAAGCACTAGGATGATCTGCACAAATATCAACAGATAATTGATCAGTGATTAATTTAATTTTTTCTTGCACTTTCACTGATTTCATAGTTTCAAATATATTCATGCTATAACATTCAAATTGCAAATTATCAACATGCTTTTGCTTCATATTAATCAAAGCACTAATCTCTTTTGAAACAGGATTAGTTATAAAATCAAACTTAACTTGCTGATCTCCTTTTCCTGCAATAAATCCTTTAGCATCAACATGAGAAAAAGGATATATAGCATTTATAAACGGAGTTCCTAATATTATAGGAGGGTATAACTGATTTTTAACCAAAAAGAAAAAGTGAGGAATACAAACTTTATTTTGACAAATACTCACATTAGACAATTTATACTTTATATCTAAAGAATGTCCAGAAGCAGATTTAACAGTATGAGTAGTTTTTTGAAAATATTTTGAAGGAATCAATCCTTCTTGAATACAGCTTACATCTGCACCACTATCAATCATAGCAATATCAGTTATAGAGAAATTATTATCAATTAAAATAGTACATTTAACATACCATTTATGAGCAGTAATAACTTGCATCATTCCAAGAAAAGAATTATCATTTTCATTCAAATTTTTAAAATGATCAGTAGTCAAAACCTCATCGTTTTCAACAACAGTTTTTCCTTTATCATCAGATTTCTCAGTTAAAGAATTGACTTTCTCTATCTGAGTTATCCTATGATCGCAGACAAGTTGATTCTGCTTAATCAATTTAATTTCTTTTTTCAAATTTTCAATTTCTTCTTTTAAATCATTGAAAGAAGAATCTCTTATTTCAACTTTATCATTACTCCTTTTCATTAAACGATTATTAACTTCGTTTATAGAATAAGGAGGCTGATAATCAAAACTTCTGGGTTTTTCAACAGGTTTTGAAGATACTGAAGTAGACCCTGTCGAGGCTAATTCAATAATCTTTTCCCGAAGCTTATTATCAGTAACATCTTTTAATAATTCAATCACATTATCAGCAGTGAGAGTATTAACATTCAAATCTTGAAATTGAGCCAGTAATTTATAAAATTCATCATTTTCACAGACACAGTTACTATCATCACACTTATCACAGTTAGTATTACGAACCTGTTCTTCTTCTGAGAAGTCAATTAATTCAACTTCATCTTCAGATTCACTTACCGAATTATAATCAGATTCTGAACCAGATGTATACAAAACTGCATGAAGTTTATCATATAAACCTTCATCTAATTCTAAAGCTTTAAGCTTTTCCAACTTACAATTAGGAGCAATATGTCCATATTTGCCACACTTGTAGCACTTTATTTTTGCCAAATCTCTTTTCGATCTGTTTTTGGCAAATCTCCTTTCTCTCCGAGAGCTTTTTCTAACTTCTCTTTCTTCTTTAGATCGTTTTCTCGATCTCCTTCTTCTAGAATAAGTCTTATCAGACTTATCTTTTCTGTTACTTTTTCCTGAAACATCAGGAAGACCAAATTGAGAACAAAAATCACCCATTTGATTTTTCTCTTTCATTCTATCCATTTTTATTTGTCTGGATAGTTTTAATTCATTACACAAGTTTAATCCCTCTTGTGTACAAAATCCTATCAATTTTCCATATGTCAATGCATCATACTGTATTTGACCATCATTATTACTTCTTAAATTCCTTCTTACTCTTTCAGCAAATAAAGGAGGAAGTCCATCTATAAATTTTGCTTTCCAATAGGCCTCTTTATTTTCAGGTAATTCCATTACCCTGCTTAGGTACGTATCTTTGTACCATCTAAACTCACTCAAAGTCCTGCATCGAAGACCATTAAGCAAAGTTCGCACTGTTTCATGCTGATTAGTATAACGACCATTGAAATGTTCTAAAATTGTAAGGACCAAAGTATAAACAGCATCTTCTCTATTAGAGACTAACGCCATTCCTAAATTATCATGTCCTTCATCCATGGCTCTAGCATTTATAACCAAAGCTTTTTCTTCAGTGGATAAATAATTATCCCACCAGCCTCTTAATTGACCAGTAAAACCTGCAACTATCATTTTGCAAATATTCTTATCAGAATTATTAACACTTCTACAAATAGTAGAGTACATCAACATGCGATGAACCATGATAGTTAACTGTCTATCTGTTAACCCATCGAGATTCCATTCATAAATCTCTGTTCCACTATAAGACGTATTAGTCTGATTCCAATCTCTTTCTTCAATAAGAACATCTTGAGGAGTTGGGCGAGGATAATAAAAAGTCTGCATACGAGGTTTATCCGCAAAACTTTTATTTTTAAAATATCCTTTTAATTTATTCATTTCAGAAAAAATCTCTTCTTTATGATTACCAGATTCTTCTAAAGTTTTCACAAAATCTTCAGATAATTGAATCGGTTTTAAATTCAAATTTTTAAATCTACTAGTCATTTTTTCAAATTTTTCGTCTAGCAAATCTTCTAAATCATTTTTGTTTTTAAAACGAAATCCTTGAATATCAGGAGGTCTTTGAATATTAATTGAAACTGCTGGAATAGGAACTTCCTTAGTAGCTTGTGAAGTAGAAGCCACTTCAGTTACCTTTTCTTTCTCAGCCTTCTTCATACTCTTAGAAATATCTTTCACTAAATCAGTTAAATCATCAATTTTTATTTCTAGAGAACTAATATGTTCTCCTAAAACTTTAACATATAAACTCAAATAATTATTTTGAGCAATTAATTTATTTATTTCTTTAACACTAACAAGTGCTATTTTTAAATCAATAAATTCTTGAAAAGCTTCAAAAGTAATCCCAGTATTATTGGGTAACATAAAAAGATTTTGCGGAGGATAAACAGCTCTCGTGATATTTCCTGCAGAATCTTTATAAGATCTAGTTAAAATATTTATAAATAAAGGAATATAAGTAGTTATATACCAAGGAACAAAATGCACAATTTGATTATGCAATGCACAGAATTCATAAAATTCTTGAGAAATATTATTTAAATCCTCTTTTGAATAAGATTTAAAAAACCAAGTTTTAAACTCGTACCATTTTTCTGAAAAGAATTCATTTTGAATGAACCTTCTAGCCTGTGAACCAGGGCTAAAATCAATTTGTTGAGAAATCATTAAATTTCATTTCGATCATATCCCATCTCGGATGCAGTAGGTATATCTCCTACTTGTGACGCAGATATCTCATCTCCCTGCGTATTAACAATTTGAACAATATTTGTTCGAGGGTCAACCTTAATAACTTCTTTTGCTCTTTCTTTAACAGGGTCATCTGTTACCAAAGTATGCAAAGAAGCAGGTCTATTCCTGGCTGATCCAAATCTTGAATCTAAAGTGGCTGATCCAAATCTTGAATCTAAAGGAGAGATATGACTTACCATTGGTTTTGGCAGTCTAGCTTCAGAGAAAGACTGTCTTGAATAAACTGTAGATCTATCATTAAATCTACCTGTATTACTGTTATCAAATTGAATAACAATTCTTCCATCCATTTCTTGAGAAACATGAGAAAAATCAGTATTACTGATTTCATTTGTTAATTGCTCAGGAGCTATCACAGAATTCAAAATCCAACTAGAAGGAAAATCAATTTCATCCCAAAGGATTGTTCTTCTAGTAGAAATCTTAGATTTAGAGAAATTTGTTTCTATCAAAACAGTTTGTTGAGAATTATCAAACAATTTACACTTTGGATTCAAAGTAGATAACAATCTGTAATAAATTCTATAAGATAAACATAATAATTCAGAACCAGGCGCATAATTATAACCATGCGTTTTAATATTCAAAGTTAAAGCATCAAGAATATTAACATCTGATAAAGATAATTGCAAATTAGGCTGAGTGTTAAAATAAACTGGCCCATAAGCAACAGTTGATTCTATCGAACCAATTAATGACTGTCTAAAATTATAATTTCTAGCATCACGCAAAGCAGCCATAAAAGTTTCAGGTAACCCTTTCAGAGTTAATGGTTTAAAAGCAATCTGTACCATGCCAATATGCATATAATTATAACGATTGCGATACATATTAATATCTCTTTCGCTTAGTAAACGAATAGTTTGTTCAGAAGAATTCAAAGTTATACTTTGTTCAGTAGTTTTAATCAATTGTTTTGAAGAAAATTTATCAAACCACCCATAATCATAAATAGTATTGAGCTGGACTTTAGGAATAGTCCACTTGTTTAACAAGTCTAAGTTCTGAGGTAAATCTACCTCTTGCAATCTAGTACTTTTAGTACTAATCATTTCCTGTTCCATACAACAGTTAAAACAGACAAGCTTTAAACATATCTATGATAGATTTATAACTTTAGAAATCTTGGTTACTATGAAAATACCTAGGCTCTGATACCATAATAAGGATCGCTGTCATCGGGCGGTAGTCCGCCATAATAACTTTGATCTAGATCATTGTACAGAAGACAATCGAAATGTAAAAGATTAATTTTGAGTTCATCTTAACTTGGTTCCAAGATGGTGGTACAGTCAGATCTAATGAAAGGTTGAATAAATCTGGGTTTGATAAGCCGTTGGAAAGTAAGTCCCCGTTAAGGAGAAAAAGGGGCAGATAAATCCCGGTTAGAACTCTCAGATCCAGACTATTCAATCTTTAATTTGAATCTTGACAGGCCCTTTGCTTGGGTAAAAGTTGATACCATAATAAGGATCGCTGTCATCGGGCGGTAGTCCGCCATAATAACTTTGATCTAGATCATTGTACAGAAGACAATCGAAATGTTCAAGAACAATTTTTAGTTCATAATAACTGTATGGTAAACTTTTACCCAAGCAAAGGGCCTGTCAAGATTCAAATTAAAGATTGAATAGTCTGGATCTGAGAGTTCTAACCGGGATTTATCTGCCCCTTTTTCTCCTTAACGGGGACTTACTTTCCAACGGCTTATCAAACCCAGATTTATTCAACCTTTCATTAGATCTGACTGTACCACCATCTTGGAACCAAGTTAAGATGAACTCAAAATTAATCTTTTACATCTAAATTGAGTCTAGCTTACTTTCATAGTTACCAACAACTTCTTCAGTATAATTCTACCATAGATATGATATATTTAGCCTATCATAGTACTGAAAGAACAATAGAAAAATAAAAATTATAGTACTTACTCAGATCCACCACCGATCTTTGCCTTCAAAAGTTTGAAGATTTTATAAAATTTCTCTTTACAAAGAGAGAAAAACTAAAACTTGCCTAGAAAGGACTTGCCTTCTCTAACTGAAGGAAGGTCTCTTAAATAGAAAAAGAAAATAACTATTTGTACAGTGACCCGACATAATTGGGTCCTACGCACTTATTTCATAGTGCGATGTTACAGTATATCTACTGTTTCTATGGGTCCCTCTGGCGGCTTTACTTTTCAAAAAGCCAAACTGAATTATTGTTGAGCTTTTCCTTTAATTTCTCGAATTAAATTTTCTGCTTTCAGCAGAGCTTCCTCTGTAGAAATTTCTTCAGGAAATTGAGCGTCTTGAATATCTTCATGGCTATTTTCGCTTTTCATCGATGTATCAGATTTATCAAACTGATTAATAGAAGAAAGCAAATTTCTTTTAACCTCTTCCAGATATCTCTCAATCATTTCATCTTTATCTCCTTCTTGCACCGAAATCCTCCGTGCCATATGTCTGACTGAAGAGTCATCTATCACTTCTTTCATAGGAGTCTTAGAATACTCCTGAATAGTACTTGTAATTTCATTTATCAA
>JAGDQO010002871.1:0-13832 GCA_018342035.1 Solanum appendiculatum
AAAAAAGGTAAAATCTATCATTTGATGGTTCGTAAATTTTTTTTAAAAAAAACATTAATATTTGTGATTTTGTAATTAAAATACTACATGTGGTACAAATAAAAAAAATGGTGATAACCGAATTACTGAAGAATTACTAATTTTGGCAAGACCTCTGGATCCTCAATTTTTTTTGTTATAGCAGATTTATCTTGAATGATTTTTGATTTTGAACAATGGAATCCGAGCTAGGTTTGAAAACTAAAAATACTGATGTGATTGTGAAGAGTGATGCATATACAGGAAATGCTAATTATTTTGGAAAGATAAGAAGAATTTTAGAGATTCAATATATGAACAATTAATCAGTTATATTATTTTAATGTGACTGGTTTGAAATTACTCCTCAAGGTCATAGTAAAAGTAGAGGTTACAAAATATATGAGTATGAATTAGTGTGTAGATATAACATGACTTCATTACACAAGTGTTCCATTCATTCTAGGCTCACATGCTCAATCAGTGTATTATTTTACACATGGTCAAAGTGAAAATGATATTCAGTGATAAGGGTAAGACCACAAAATTTGTACGATCTTCCCGAACAAAAAGATGAAATGGAACCATATCAACTAATTGACTTAGTTGAAAGAGGAGAAGCAAATGCACAAGTATAGTTGGAGAATGATAACATCAGAATATAGAGAAAAGATATTGATGGAGTGTGTGTTGAAGCACCTTCTCTCAATAATGAGGAAAAATTTGACTTTGTAGTTGGTAGATGAGTCTAATCATGAAAATGTGGATGACTTCAGTGATTCTATAACATATGAAGATACTATGAATATGATGAAGTTGAGGATGATGATTGGTTGTGATTTTCAACTCGTCATCAAGATAAATTTTCTTTTTTGAATCAGTTTGTCCAAAGAAATTTTATTTTTCATCACCTTGTCGAAATAGTTAATTTTTATTTTCTACTTTTTTCGTATTTCTTAATCTTTTTGCTTAGAAGTTTTATTTTTTCCTCTCAATTTTTTAGCATTATTTAAAAAAAAATTTGGCATCGCTTTTGTTTGTTAATTGTTATCTTTCACGTTCATCATTTATACTTTTGACTACTCTTTATTATATAATATTATAGTAAGTTGCGGACAATCATGTAGTAGAATTTTACTGAGTTTTTTGGTTGTTGTGGTTGCAGCCAATCATGATGACAAATATGCATAAATCTAATGATAGTGAAATTGCCTATGTAAATGCAATCCCACTTCCAGGTAAGTTTATCCATTTGTTAAATTGTATCTTTTCAAAATCTCTTAATCATATATGTTTTATTTATATATATTGAAATATCTTTATGTATGGTTAAAGAAAAAAAAAGAAAGGGAAGAGGAAAGACAACAGGGCGTTCAACCCAAAAGAAATGTAAGGAATATGACAATGGAAAGTTGAAGGTGATTATCCCATCAGATCGAACAATAGCAGTAGGTCCTGGAGCTAAAGATTTTATTATCGAGCCTTCAGTTAAAGTTCTTCATAACGCTAGACATGATGTCAAGAATTGGAAGGGAGTTCCTGATCTAGCAAAAAATGGGATTATTACTTATATGCTGCTAATTTACTTTGCTCTTTGTCTTCTTTTTATTTTATTGAGATATTAAATGGACAGTAATGGTATTTCTGATGATCTAGTTCTCTGTCTCTTTTATCTCATCTAAGAAGTTGTAATTATTCTCCATGTCATTTTCTCAATTTTCTAATCTTTTTAGCGTTTAGAGCTTTCCTGTAGGGACCTCAAGTCATTTATGACTTGTAGGGACTAACAGTTCACTCGTCGGGTCATTCGTTTGGGTTTTGTGCAAGTTTTTGTGTTTTGGAGCTTTTGAACCATGAACGGTCATCTTCGATCAAAAGTTCAGGAAGATGACCTCAAATCCAATTTTCATGATTTCATCAGCTCTGAAAGGGTCATTTTAGGCTAATAGCATGATTGACACGACTCTCGAAGCCTTCAGTGCAAGTCAGTGCGATTAGGCATTAAACTTTTAAGATAAGGCCTAAGTTTGACTTTGGTCAAAATCCTTGGTAAACATGTTCGGATAGGAATTTCGTCAATGCAGTTAGCTTAAAAATGTCAAGTTTGGTCTAGAACGACCTTTCATGCGGTTCTCGAGGCCTTCGATCTCATTTTGAGCCTTCTTGTGGATTTTAGCTTAAAATTGAACTTGGGTGTGGGATTCACTTTTCATCGATATGACCTTTGATGGAAGTTTCGATTGTTTAATTGAGTCTGGAATGCAAAATTCGATCGGGTAGATTATTTTTTTGCATGCGCGGGATTATGAATGAATCCCGAGCACCCCTCGGAGAATGCCAAGTTGGGGCAAGCCAGCTGGTGTGCATCAGCTGGTGCAGCTCATTTTCCTTCGTCGCATTCACGAGGGAAGAGTGTCGTGTTCATTCTGTCCAATATGATGGCCTTCACGTTGACGAGGCTATGTGTCGCGTTCGTGAAGGGCTGGTAGCCTTGGCCTTTGCGTTCACGAGGTTCTTTGCTGCATTCACGAAGGGCTGCTATCCTTGGTCTTTACATTAACGAGGTGCCTCACCATGTTCACGATGTTGTGTGCATGAATGGACAGCTATCATGAGCCTTGGGTTCCGCGATCACGAAGAGCTTTTGGGAGTTGTCTTTTAAATAAGATCAATCATGCAATTAGCTCGTCTCCAAAGTTGAAAAGTGCGATTGTGGGAGCTAGGTGTCACAACCCAGGGTAGCCCCTAAATGTAACATGGCGTATAAGACCCTGAGAGGCCTCACACAAGTCCTTAGCATACATAACATACAAGATAATAGAGAAAAGAATTAGAAAGAGCATTATATAACAAAACAACGAAAGTCTTCAACTCATGTCTCAAGCCATCTAACATAACATAATAGAAATGAAGGTTTGGGATGCAGCCCAGTACAGTATCCAAAAGCATAACGGAAAGCATGAAAATGTAACAAGGTTAGGTCCTCGGACATAGGAGGCCTCACCAAGTCTTTACTATCACTGGAACTGACTAGCCACGAGTTGGATGAGAAGAACCGCCATGTCCTACATCAATAGAATCAATGTAGGCAAAAGTATGCGTTAGTACAATCAAGTACAAAGTATGATAGCAATGCATAAAAGGGCATATAAACCATGCTAGAATGACATATAATCATGACATGCAATGGTCAAGCTAAAACATGATAAAACATAAGAAACATGAAGCATAGAAAATTGCCAAGACAAGCTATTCATCTTTCCTTTACTTTACTTTAAACCATCATCATGAGAACACCTGTTCATTAATTTGTGGAGAAAAGCCTTAACTGACATGTAAGACCATGTGAGCTATCAACACGGAATCCGGTATCTACCCCACACCGAAAAGGGGTGTCCTACTTGCCAAGCTTGGTAAGACCATGAACTTCTTAGTTTAAGTGGATCCACTAGCTAATGTCTACTTAAAGACAACATCCTATGGTGGCAACATAGTTTATGGGATAGAGATTGCTTCAGGAGACTCGGCCTCAACTAACGGGAGAGCTCCATCTAGAAAACCCAGCATCTACTAACGGGAGAGCTTTCACTAGAAACCCGGCCTCTACTAACGGGAGGGCTTCCATCTCAATATCCACTCGGTGCTAAGCATAATTCCCACGGATTAGTCATTAACATATTTATATCATTAAACATGAAAAGGTACAACTAGGGTTACCAATTCAAGCAAAAATCATGCTTATAGATTTTCATCTTTCATGGACCTTGTGCAAGCTTACATCATTAGAATAGTTCCTTAATCATAGATTCAACCTTATTTGAGCAAACCTTTCAACAAGTTATGAATCATTTTGTGTGAGAAAACCTTTCACACACATAGGTTAAGCATTACATGAGAAACCCTTTCACAACTCAACAAATGCACAAACATATCATAAACTTCATAAAGCATGCATGAGTTCACAAATTTCATATTTACTTAGCTCATCACGCTGTTAACTCATAAATCATGGGTTCATAAGCTTCACCTCAAAACATGCAATTCAATGCAAGCAAATACTTAGAAAGCCATAAATCAAGGCAATTTAGTCATAATTGAGGGAACCCACACAATAGAGGAAAATCATGGATTTTGATTCATCATGCATCTTTTCATAAAATATCCTCTTTTCATCATTCATAGTCTTACATGAAATTCATAGCTTGATCATGATAATCCTTAACTCAATTCAGAAAGAGTTCATGTAATTCATCTTTTCTCAATCAACCCACAATCATAAACATATTCTTAAATTGGGGGATACGTAGCATAAGCTCATGGGATTCATCAAGTTTCATGTAAACCACGCTAAATCGTGCACTAGCTTACTTTACCACGCTAGATCGTGCACTATCAACCATAAACATCAACAATGAAAAACATAATGAAGAACCCATAAGAATTTGTCAAACCCTAACTCTCTTGGGCAAGACTATACCTTGAAAACATTAAGGAAAAGAGGACCCATTGGAGGAAAGACTCCAAATGGTAAATACTATCATACCTTAAAGCAAATGCCTTGTAATAAAAAGGGGATTGGTGACCTTGATGAGAAACCTAGCTCTCTTCTTCTCCTTCTTGTTCTTCTAGAGAGGGGAATATTTGGAAGATGAGATTTGGAAAATGAAGGGATTAGGGCTTGGAAAATATCAATAGGGCCAAGGCTAAGGGGCAAAATCGTCTATTATGAGGAATAAACACTTAGGGAAAAAGTCCAAAAAGCTCTTAAATAAACTGTCGGGGCCAATCTACGGTCAGGACCTACGGTCTGTACATCCACTGACGGACCGACCTGCTCTTCCGTCAATTGATTCAGAAAGTTTGTTTTGGACTGAAAAATTGGCTAAGTCGGGAAGGCATATACGGAACCCACCTACAGCCCATCAACTGAACTATGAACCGTCCTGCTATTTCGTAGGTCAAGGTTCAGAAACTCAAAAATCATCAGGGCCATCGACGGTTACCATCTACAGCCCGTCACTCCACCTACAGTCCGTAGATGGCCTCCGTCGTCACTGGCACCAGAAATATTTTAAAACTGTATTTTCTTTCTTTTCTAAAACTGGGGTGTCACAATATTTCCCCCTTGGGGACATTCGTCCTCGAATGAGAACCTGGATATCCTGAGAAGGGCGTTAGACTCTGACTAACAACCCAACCTACCATGCAAGCACGAAAATGCACACATCTGAGGAGGAAACATCAACTCCAAGCTAAAGAATGCTGAATACAGAATTCATGAAGACTTTATGCAACTCATACTCAATGCACATATATCATGTTAGAATCTTCATGAACAAGCATAAATCAAGGAATCATGGAAATCAACTATGACACATGAGACCAAAAGAACGAACCATGAGGAACTAGGTACCTCAAGCTAGAGGAGGATCGGAAGGAAAGAGATGAGGATAGCGGGACATCATATCGGCCTCAGCCTCCCAAGTAGCACCCTCAACTAATTGATTCCTCCATAGAACATTCACGGAAGCAACTTCTTTATTTCTCAACTTCCGGACTTGTCGGTCTAGAATCTCAACTGGAACCTCTTCATAAGAAAGGCTATCCTTAATGCCAAGAGTCTCTATTGGCACTACAAAGGTCGGATCACCAACAAACTTTCTCAACAATGAGAAATGGAAAACCGAATGCACCGATGCCAACTCATTAGGCAATTCAAGCTCATAGGCAACCTTACCAAGACGCCTCAAAATCTTATATGGGCCTACATAACGGGGACTAAGCTTCCCTTTCTTCCCAAATCTCATTACACCCTTCGTAGGTGAAATTTTCAAGTAAACCCAATCATGAACATCAAATTCTAATTCTCTTCTTCTGACATCGGCATAAGACTTTTGTCGACTTTGTGCCGCTTTTAGCCTTTCTCTAATAAGCCAAACTTTCTCCATAGCTTCATGCGCTAACTCGGGGCCTATCAAAGCAACTTCCCCAATTTCAAACCAACCTATGGGAGATCTACACCTCCTACCATAGAGAGCTTCAAATGGAGCCATACCAATACTAGAATCGTAGCTGTTATTATAAGCAAACTCAACAAAAGGCAAATGATCATCCCAATTACCTTTGAAGTCAATTGCACAAGCTCTTAACATATCCTCCAAGGTTTGGATGGTACGCTCCGCTTGCCCATCGGTTTGGGGATGAAAGGCCGTGCTAAGCTTAACACGAGTACTAAGGCCCTTTTGGAAAGATTTCAAAAATTGAGAAGTAAATTGTGTACCACGATCGGAGATAATGGATAAAGGCACTCCATGCAACCTAACCATCTCCCTCAAGTACAACTTAGCATAATCCTCCGCCGAGTGAGAAACCTTGACGGGAATGAAATAGGCTGATTTCATCATCCGATCTACAACCACCCAAATCGAATCATACTGGCGTCGAGTGTATGGCAAGCCAACAATAAAGTCCATGTTCACATCTTCCCACTTCTAAGTAGGAATGTCAATATCTTGTGACAGACCTCCTGGTCTTTGGTGTTCCACTTTCACTTGTTGGAAATTAGGGCATCTAGCCACAAATCCCGCAATGTCCTTCTTCATCCCATTCCACCAATAGATCTCCCGCAAGTCACGGCACATCTGGGTAGCTCCCGGGTGAATGGAATAACGAGAACCATGGGCCTTAATCAAGATTTTCCCTCTTAGGTCATCTATATTAGGGATACATAAACGACCCTGATATCTGAGCATTCCATCTCCCCCTTGGGAGAAAGCCTCAACGGACTTCTTTAGCACCGCTTCTTTCAATTTGACTAGGTTCGAATCAAGATCTTGCTTAGCTTTCACGTCCTACACATAGGAAGATTTTGAACCATTGTGGACCATAACACCACCTTGGGTGGAGTCAACTAATCGCACACCTAAACGAGCTAATCTATGAACATCACAAACTAGTTCCCTTTTACCATCTTCAATATGGGCAACACTACCCATTGACATCCGACTAAGTGGATCTGCCACCACGTTAACCTTGCCAGGGTGATAGAGGACATTCATGTCATAGTCCTTTAATAGTTCAAGCCACCTTCGTTGGCGAAGATTTAGATCCTTTTGCTCAAATACATATTGCAAACTCTTATGGTCGGTAAAGACGTCAACATGGACACCATACAAGTAATACCGCCATATCTTTAGAGCAAACACATATGCCGCTAGCTCCAAATCATGAGTAGGGTAATTCTTTTCATGCACCTTTAGTTGCCTTGAAGCATAAGCAAGGACTTTCCCATTTTGATTAAGTACACACCCTAACCCAATTCTGGAAGAATCACAGTAGACCACAAACCCATCGGACCCTTCCGGACTGATCAACACCAGAGCCGAGGTAAGTCGATCTTTCAACTCTTGAAAACTCTCTTCACACCTTTCGGACCAAGCAAACTTAACCTTCTTCTGAGTTAGAGCCGTCAATGGTGAAGAAATTGAAGAAAACGCTTCAACAAACTTGCGATAATAGCCGGCTAAACCTAAGAAACTACGAATATCCGAAGGTGATAGAGGTCTAGGCCAATTCTTAACCGCATCCGTCTTCTTAGGATCTACCTCGACACTTTTAACGGAAACAATGTGACCAAGGAAGGCTACAGATCTTAACCAAAACTCACATTTATCGAACTTAGCAAAGAGTTGTTGGTCCTTGAGAACTTGCAACACAATCCTCAAATGATCAGCATGCTCACTATCATTCCTTGAGTAAATCAAGATATCATCTATAAATACAATGATGAACATATCAAGGTATCGTCTAAACACCCGATTCATTAAATCCATAAATGTGGCCGGAGCATTAGTCAACCCGAAAGACATCACTAGAAACTCATAGTGCCCATATCTTGTCCGGAAAGCTGTTTTGGGAATGTCATCATCCCTTACCTTCAATTGGTGATAACCCGAACGAAGATCAATCTTAGAGAAATAACTAGCCCCTTGGAGGTGGTAAAAAAAATCATCAATTCTCGGGAGAGGATACTTATTGTTGATAGTAACCTTATTCAGTTGGCGGTAGTCAATGCACATACGGAGTGACCCATCTTTCTTCCTAACAAACAAGACCGGAACACCCCATGGAGAAATACTTGGTCGGATGAAACCCTTATCCAACAAATCTTTCAATTGCTCTTTTAGTTCCTTAAGCTCTGCCAGCGCAATTCTATAAGGAGGAATAGAGATAGGTTGCGTATCAGGGAGAAGGTCAATACCGAAGTCTATTTCCCTCTCTGGAGGAACACCGGGTAAATCATCAGGGAACACTTCCGGAAATTCATTAACAACGGGGACTGACTCAAGAGTAGGAGTTTCGGAATTCACATCCCTCACCCTAACAAGATGGTACATCCAACCCTTAGAAATAATCTTTCTAGCTTGCAGATAAGAAACAAATTGACCATTAAACAAAGAATTCCCCCCTTTCCACTCTAGGATAGGCTCATCAAGAAATTGGAACTTGACCATTCGGGTTCTACAATCAATTAGAGGCATAACAAGAATGCAACCAATCCATCCCGAGGATAACATCGAAGTCTAGCATATCAAGCTCTACAAGATCCACATGAGTGATTCTATGAAATAAAGAGACGGAACAATTTCTATAGACTCTCTTAGACACAATAGATTCACCAATAGGAGTAGAGACACGGAAAGGATCTAATAACACATCCAGAACAATATCAAACTTCACAGCTACATAAGGCATCAAAAAAGACAACGTAGCACCTGGATCAAGCAAAGCATAAACATCAAAGTGGAAGATCTTCCACATACCGGTAACCACATCTAGAGAACCCTCTTGCTCATGACCGGCCTGAAGTGCATAAAATCGGTTTTGCTTCTGAGCATTCGAACCCGATCCTCTAGGTGGAGCTTTCTTATTCTCTCTTCCCATGGCCATGAGAAATGGACAATCCCTCATCCTGTGACCACTCTTTCCACAATTATAACAACCATCCGTACCAGCTAGACATCTACCTTCATGCTTTTTCTCACACTTGGCACAATGAGCCAATAAAAAACCACCATTATTCCCTCCTTGAGACTTGGGGTTAGACACCCTACCATTGTTGAACTTAGGAGGGGCATTGGAAGGACCTTGATTAGAGAACCTTGGTCGAAATCTAGGACGACCATGTCCATCGGACCTTGCATGGGAAAAGTTACCATCTCCGGTCCTAGCCCTCTTGAAGTTCCTAGACCTTTCCTTGAGCTTCTCCTCCTCTATTTGTTGTGCATGAATCATGAGGCGAGAAATATCCATATCACTAATAAGCATGGTGGTACGACACTCCTTGACCACCATTTCGGACACTCCCGAAACAAATTTGCTTATTCTTGCCCTAGGATCGGCCACCATATATCGAGCCAACTGTGTGAACTTCAAAGTATACTCTTTCACACCAATACTCCCTTGACGAAGGTTGATGAACTCAAGTACCTTAGCCTCCCTCATCTCAAGGGGAAAGAATCTATCGAGGAAAGCACCCTTGAATTTCTCCCACTCCGGAGGACCTTCATCAACCGCCATCTCACTCTTCCGTTGGTTATACCAAATTTGAGCGACATCCTTGAGTTGGTAAGCGGCCAACTCCGCCTTTTCCGTCGGTGACACTCCCATGATCATCCACACTTTATAAACCTTATCAATAAACTCTTGAGGATCTTTCTCCACTTTAGAATCGTGAAATTCCGGAGGGTTCATCTGGGTGAAGTCCCTCACTCTTGACGCCGCCGTACCCACATTTGGGTTTACGGGCGCCAGAACCTCCGTATTGGCTTGAGCCATCACGGCTTGAGCTAACACCTGAAAAGCAGCCCTGAACTCTACATTGGTTACTTGCTCGGCCAAAGGATCGGCCGGAACTTGAGGAGCTTGAGGAGCTTGAGGAGGAGTTCCTTGCTCTTCGCTTTCTCTCGCATTCCTTTGAGTATAAGCTCTTAGAGACACCATATCCTGAAACGCGCAGGATAGGGATTAGGAGAGAGGGGCATATAGAGTAACACTCTACGCACGACTTAAGGATAATGAAGAAGTGGAGTTTCCTAATCATCTTGTAGCCTCTCATTCATAAATGCAGCACGCTTCACACTCATGAACAAGACTCTACTCGACGTGGCTTATGAGACATCCTAGAACCTTTCTAAATCCTTGTGCTCTAATACCAAGTTTGTCACGACCCAGGTTAGCCCCTAGATGTAACATGGCGTATAAGACCCTGAGAGGCCTCACACAAGCCCTTAGCATACATAACATACAAGATAATCGAGAAAAGAATTAGAAAGAGCATTATATAACCAAACAGTGGAAGTCTACAACTCATGTCTCAAGCCATCTAACATAAAAAAATAGAAATGAAGGTTTGGGATGCAGCCCAGTACAGTATCAAAAATCATAAAGGAAAGCATGAAAATGTAACAAGGTTAGGTCCTCGGACATAGGAGGCCTCACCAAGTCTTCACTATCACTGGAGCTGACTAGCCACGAGTGGGATGAGAAGAACAGCCAAGTCCTACATCAATAGAATCAATGTAGGCAAAAGTATGCGTTAGTACAATAAAGTACCAAGTATGATAGCAATGCCTAAAAGGGCATATAAACCATGCTAGAATGACATAAAATCATAGCATGCAATGGTCAAGCTAAAACATGATAAAACATAAGAAACATGAAGCATAGAACATGGCCAAGACAAGCTATGCATCATTCCTTTACTTTACTTTAAACCATCATCATGAGAACACCTATTCAATAATTTGTAGGGAAAATCCTTAACCGACATGTAAGACCATGTGAGCTATCAACACGGAATCCAATGTCTACCCCACACCGAAAAGGGGTGTCCTACTTGCCAAGGTAAGACCATGAACTTCTTAGCTTAAGTGGATCCACTAGCTAATGTCTACTTAAATACAACATGCTATGGTGGCAACATAGTTTATGGGATAGAGATTGCTTTAGGAGACTCGGCCTCAACTAACGGGAGAGCTCCATCTAGAAAACCCAGCATCTACTAACGGGAGAGCTTTCACTAGAAGACCCGGCCTCTACTAACGGGAGGGCTTCCATCTCAATATCCACTCGGTGCTAAGCATAATTCCCACGGATTAGTCATTAACATATTTATATCATTAAACATGAAAAGGTACAACTAGGGTTACCAATTCAAGCAAAAATCATGCTTATAGATTTTCATCTTTCATGGACCTTGTCCAAGCTTACATCATTAGAATAGCTACTTAATCATAGATTCAACCTTAGTTGAGCAAACCTTTCAACAAGTTATGAATCATTTCGTGTGAGAAAACCTTTCACACTCATAGGTTGAGCATTACATGAGAAACCCTTTCATAACTCAACAAATGTACTAACATATCATAAACTTCATAAAGCATGCATGAGTTCACAAATTTCATATTTACTTAGCTCATCACGCTGTTAACTCATAAATCATGGGTTCATAAGCTTCACCTCAAAACATGCAATTCAATGCAAGCAAATACTTAGAAAGCCATAAATCAAGGCAATTTAGTCATAATTGAGGGAACCCACACAATAGAGGAAAATCATGGATTTTGATTCATCATGCATCTTTTCATAAAATATCCTCTTTTCATCATTCATAGTCTTACATGAAATTCATAGCTTGATCATGATAATCCTTAACTCAATTCAGAAAGAGTTCATGTAATTCATCTTTTCTCAATCAACCCACAATCATAAACATATTCTTAAATTGGGGGATACGTAGCATAAGCTCATGGGATTCATCAAGTTTCATGTAAACCACGCTAAATCGTGCACTAGCTTACTTTACCACGCTAGATCGTGCACTATCAACCATAACATCAACAATGAAAAACATAATGAAGAACCCATAAGAATTTGTCAAACCCTAACTCTCTTGGGCAAGACTATACCTTGAAAACATTAAGGAAAAGAGGACCCATTGGAGGAAAGACTCCAAATGGTAAATACTATCATACCTTAAAGCAAATGCCTTGTAATAAAAAGGGGATTGGTGACCTTGATGAGAAACCTAGCTCTCTTCTTCTCCTTCTTGTTCTTCTAGAGAGGGGAATATTTGGAAGATGAGATTTGGAAAATGAAGGGATTAGGGCTTGGAAAATATCAATAGGGCCAAGGCTAAGGGGCAAAATCGTCTATTATGAGGAATAAACACTTAGGGAAAAAGTCCAAAACGCTCTTAAATAAACTGTCGGGGCCAATCGACGGTCAGGACCTACGGTCTGTACATCCACTGACGGACCGACCTGCTCTTCCGTCAATTGATTCAGAAAGTTTGTTTTGGACTGAAAAATTGGCTAAGTCTGGAAGGCATATACGGAACCCACCTACAGCCCATCAACTGAACTATGAACCGTCCTGCTATTTCGTAGGTCAAGGTTCAGAAACTCAAAAATCATCAGGGCCATCGACGGTTACCATCTACAGCCCGTCACTCCACCTACGGTCCGTAGATGGCCTCCGTCGTCACTGGCACCAGAAATATTTTAAAACTGTATTTTCTTTCTTTTCTAAAACTGGGGTGTCACAATATCTCCCCCTTGGGGACATTCATCCTCGAATGAGAACCTGGATATCCTGAGAAGGGCGTTAGACTCTGACTAACAACCCAACCTACCATGCAAGCACGAAAATGCACACATCTGAGAAGGAAACATCAACTCCAAGCTAAAGAATGCTGAATACAGAATTCATGAAGACTTTATGCAACTCATACTCAATGCACATATATCATGTTAGAATCTTCATGAACAAGCATAAATCAAGGAATCATGGAAATCAACTATGACACATGAGACCAAAAGAACGAACCATGAGGAACTAGGTACCTCAAGCTAGAGGAGGATCGGAAGGAAAGAGATGAGGATAGCGGGACATCATATCGGCCTCAGGCACCCAAGTAGCACCCTCAACTAATTGATTCCTCCATAGAACATTCACGGAAGCAACTTCTTTATTTCTCAACTTTCGGACTTGTCGGTCTAGAATCTCAACTGGAACCTCTTCATAAGAAAGGCTATCCTTAATGCCAAGAGTCTCTATTGGCACTACAAAGGTCGGATCACCAACAAACTTTCTCAACAATGAGAAATGGAAAATCGAATGCACTGATGCCAACTCATTAGGCAATTCAAGCTCATAGGCAACCTTACCAAGACGCCTCAAAATCTTATATGGGCCTACATAACGGGGACTAAGCTTCCCTTTCTTCCCAATTCATACATGCCCTTCGTAGGTGAAATTTTCAGTAAATCCCAAGTTCATGAACATGCAAATTCTAATTCTCCTCTTACCCTGACATCGCATAAGACTTTTGTTGACTTTGTGCCGTTTTCAGCCTTTCTCTAATAAGCCGAACTTTCTCCATAGCTTCATGCACTAACTCGGGGCCTATCAAAGCAACTTCCCCAATTTCAAACCAACCTATGGGAGATCTACACCTCCTACCATAGAGAGCTTCAAATGGAGCCATACCAATACTAGAATCGTAGCTGTTATTATAAGCAAACTCAACAAAAGGGAAACGATCATCCCAATTACCTTTGAAGTCAATTGCACAAGCTCTTAACATATCCTCCAAGGTTTGGATGGTACGCTCCGCTTGCCCATCGGTTTGGGGATGAAAGGCCGTGCTAAGCTTAACACGAGTACTAAGGCCCTTTTGGAAAGATTTCAAAAACTGAGAAGTAAATTATGTACCACGATCGGAGATAATGGATAAAGGCACTTCATGCAAC
>JAGDQO010002875.1:0-49866 GCA_018342035.1 Solanum appendiculatum
TAGGCCTTAGGGATTCTTAGAGTTTCTTAGGGTTTAGGGTTTAGGATTTTTTAAAAGGTTTTTAGGGTTTAGGATTTTTTAAAAGGTTTTTAGGGTTTAGGGCTTAGCATTTTTTAGGGTTAGGGTTTTAAAAGTTTTTAAGGGTATTTTAGGTTTATGGTTTTTAAGGGTTTTTAGTATTTTTTAGGGTTTAGGGTTTTAGGTTTAGGGTTTTTTAGGGCGTATGGTTTTTAGGGTTAGGGTTTTCAAGGTTTTTTGGGGTTTGTGTTTTTTAGGTTTAGGGTTTTAAAAAGTTTTTAGGATTTCTTAGGGATTAGGATTTAGGATTTCTTAGGGTTTTAGGTTTTTTGGGGTTTAGGGTTTCTTAGGGCTTAGGGCTTAGGGTTTAGGGTTTTTTAGGGTTTAGGGCTTAGGATTTTTTAGGTTTAGTGTTTTTAAAGGTGTTTAGGTCCTTTTTAGGGTATTTTTGGTTTAGGGGTTTTAAGGTTTTTTAGAGTTTTTTTTTGGGTTTTTAGGGTTTGGGGTATTTTAGTGTTTAGGATTTTTTAGTATTTCTTAGGGTTTTGGATTTCTTAGTGTTTCTTAGAGCTTAGGATTTCTAAGGGTTTAGGGTTTTAGGTTAAGATTTTTTTAGGGTTTAGGGATTAGGGTTTTTAGGTTTAGGATTTTTAAGTTTTTATAGTGTTTTTTGGATTTCTTAGGGTTTAGGGGTTCTTAGGCTTTCTTAGGGTTTTGGATTTCTTTGGGTTTAGGGATTCTTAGGGTTTAAGGTTTAGGGTTTCTTAGGGCTTATGCTTTAAGGTTTAGGGTTTTAGGTGTGGTTTTTTTTAGGGTTTAGGGTTTTGGGCTTAGGGTTTTTTAGTATTTTTTTATTTAGGATTTTAAAGGTTTTTTGGAGGTTTTTATAGGTTTAAGGTTTTTTAAGGTTTTTAAGGATTTTTTAGGGTATAGGGTTTTGGGTTTAGGGATTCCTAGGGTTTCTTAGAGTTTAGGGTTTAGAATATCTTAGAGCTTAGGGTTTAGTGTTTAGGATTTTTTAGGATTTAGGGTTTTAGGGATTCCTAGGGTTTCTTAGAGTTTAGGGTTAAGGGTTTTTTAGGATTTCTTACGGATTAAGATTTAGATTTCTTAGGGTTTAGGGTTTTTTAGGATTTCTTAGGGCTTAAGATTTAGGGTTTAGTGTTTCATGGGGTTTAGGGTTTAGGATTTTTTGTTTCTTATGGTTTCTTAGGGCTTAGGATTTAGAATTTTAGATCTAGGGTTTTTTTAGAGTTTTTAGCGTTTAGGGATTAGGGTATTCTTTGGGTTTAGGGTTTTAAAAGGTTTTATTAGAGTTTAGGGTTAAGTTTCTTAGGGTATGGGTTTCCGGTTTTTTTAGAGTTTAGGATTTTTTGTTTCTTAGGGTTTAGGGTTTTTATAGGGGTTTTTAGGGTTTAGGTTTGAAAGTTTTTATAGGGTTTTTAGGTTTAGCATTTTAAAGGTTTTTTTAAAGATCTTTTAGGTTTAGGATTTTTAAAGGTTTTTCTAGGGTTTAGGGTTTCTTAAAGTTTTTTCTAGGGTTTAGGGTTTCTTAAAGTTTAGTGTTTCTTAGAGCTTAAGGTTTAGAATTTAGGGTTTAGGGTTTTAGGTTTAGGGTTTTTTAGGATTTTTAGGGTTTAAGGTTTCGGGCTTAGGGTTTTTAGGGTATTTTAGGGTTTTTTAGGCTTAGGGCTTCGTAGAGTTTAGGGTTTAGGATTTTTAGATTTAGGGTTTTAAAAGGTTTTAAGGCTTTTTATGGGTTTAAGGGTTTTTTGTGGTTTAGGATTTAGGGTTTAGGGTTTCTTAGGGGTTTTAAGTTTTAGGGCTAGGTTTTTTTTAGATTTTTAAAAGGTTTTTAGTGTCTTTTTTAAGTTTTATGGTTTTTTTGAGTTTAGGGTTTGGTTTCTTTAGGTTAAGGGTTTAGGGTTTCTTAGCGCTTAGAGTTTAGGTTTTTAGATTTAGGGGTTTTTTTAAAAAAAATTAGGTTTTGGGTTTTTTTAAGTGTTTTTTCGGATTTCATAGAGTTTAGGGTTTTCTTAGGGTTTAGGGTTTCTTCGTATTTCTTTGGGCTTAGGGCTTAGGGCTTAGGGCTTAGGGTTTCTTAGCATTTAGGGTTTCTTAGGGCTTAGGATTTTGGGTTTAGTTTTTTTAAAAGTTTTTTAAGTTTTAGGATTTTGGATTTAGGGCTTAGGGTTTTTTAGTGTGTTTAGATTTAGGGTTTTTAAAGGATTTAAAGGATTTTAAGGGTTTTTTATGTTTAGGATTTTTTTAGGGTTTTATGGTTTTTAGGGTTTAGGATTTCTTAGGGCCCAGGGTTTCTTTGGGTTTGGGGCTTCATAGGGTTTAGGGTCTTAGATTTAGGGTTTCTAAAGGTTTAGGGTTTAGGGTTTTCGGTCTAGGATTTTTGTAGGGCTTTTTATGGTTTAGCATTTAGGGCTTAGGTTTTTATAGGATTTTTTAAGGGTTTTTTTGGTTTAGGATTTTTTAGGCTTTAGGGATTCTTAGAGTTTCTTAGGGTTTAGGGTTTCGGATTTTTTAAAAAGGTTTTTAGGGTTTTAGGGCTTAGGGGTTTTTAGGGTTAGGGTTTTAAAATTTTTTTAGGGTTTTTTAGGTTTATGGTTGTAAAGGGTTTTTTGTATTTTTTTTTAGGGTTTAGTGTTTTTGGTTTAGGGTTTTTTTAGGGCATATGGTTTCTAGGGTTTTTTAGGTTTAGGGTTTTTCAAGGTTTTTAGTGTTTTTTAGGTTTAGAGTTTTTAAAAGTTTTTAGAATTTCTTAGGGCTTAGGTTTTAGGATTTCTTAGGGTTTTAGGTTTCTTGGGGTTTAAGTTTTAGGGTTTCTTAGGGTTTTAGGTTTCTTGGGGTTTAAGTTTTAGGGTTTCTTAGGGCTTAGGGCTTAGGGTTTAGGGTTTAGGGATTTTTAGTATTTAGGGTTTCTTAGGGTTTAGAGCTTAGGACTTTTTTGGTTTATGATTTTGAAAGGTTTTTAGGTCTTTTTTAGGGTATTTTAGGTTTAGAGTTTTTATGGTTTTTTAGAGTTTTTTTAGGATTTTTAGGTTTAGGGGTTTGGGGTACCTTAGTGTTTAGGGTTTAGGATTTTTTAGTGTTTCTTAGGGTTTAGGACTTCTTAGAGTTTCTTAGAGCTTAGATTTAGGGTTTAGGATTTCTTAGGGTTTAGGGTTATATGTTTAGATTTTCATAGGGCTTAGGGTTTTTAAAGTTTTTTAAGGGTTTTTTAGGTTTATGGTTTTTAAAGGTTTTTAGTATTTTTTTAGGGTTTAGTGTTTTAGGTTTAGGGGTTTTCAAGCTTTTTAGGGTTTTTACGGTTTAGGGTCTTAAAATGTTTTTAGGATTTTTTAGGGCTTAGGATTTAGGATTTCTTAGGGTTTTAGGCTTCTTGTTGTTTCTTAGGGTTTAGGGTTTCTTAGGGCTTAGGGTTTAGGGTTTCTTAGTATTTAGGGATTTTTAGGGTTTAGGGTTTCTTAGTATTTAGGATTTTAAAAGGTTTTTAGGTCTTTTTCAGGGTATTTTAGGTTTAGGGTTTTTAACATTTTTTTAGGGTTTTTAGGTTTAGGGGTTTTAAGGTTTTTTAGAGTTTTTTTTTGGGTTTTAGGGTTTGGGGTATCTTAGTGTTTAGGTTTTTAAGGATTTTTTAGGGTATAGGGTTTAGGGATTCCTAGGGTTTCATAGAGTTTAGGGTTTAGGGTTTCTTAGGGCTTAGTGTTTAGGATATTTTAGGATTTAGGTTTTTAAGAATTCCTAGGGTTTCTTAGAGTTTAGGGTTAAGGTTTTTTTAGGATTTCTTAGGGCTTATGATTTAGATTTCTTAGGGTTTAGGGTTTTTAAGGATTTCTTAGGGCTTAAGATTTAGGTTTTAGGGTTTCATGGGGTTTAGGATTTAAGGTTTAGGGTTTTTTGTTTCTTATGGTTTCTTAAGGCTTAGGATTTAGCATTTTAGGTCTAGGGTTTTCTTTAGAGTTTTTTAGGGTTGAGGGCTTAGGGTTTTGTTTGGGTTTAGGTTTTTTAAAGGTTTTTTAGGGTTTAGGGTTAAGTTTCTTAGGGTATAGGGTTTATTAGGTTTTTTTAGAGTTTAGGATTTTCGGTTTCTTAGGTTTTGGTTTTCTTAGGGTTTAGGGTTTTAGATGTAGTGTTTTTAGGGTTTAGGTTTGAGAGTTGTTTATAGGGTTTTTTAGGTTTAGCATTTTTAATGGTTTTTAGGTTTTTTTGGAATTTATAGGTTTATGATTTTTAAAGGTTTTTCTAGGGTTTAGGGTTTCTTAGCGATTAGGGTTTCTTAGGGCTTAGGGTTTAGGATTTAGGGTTTAGGGTTTTCGAGGGTGTAGAGTTTTAGGTTTAGGTTTTTTTAGGATTTTTAGGGTTTAAGGTTTCGGACTTTGGATTTAGGGTTTTTAAGGTATTTTTGGGTTTCTTAGGCTTAGGGCTTCTTAGAGTTTAGGGTTTTTCGATTTAGAACTTAGGATTTTTTAGATTTAGGGTTTTAAAAGGTTTTATGGCTTTTTAATGGGTTTTAGCATTTTTAAAGTTTTAAGGGTTTTTTGGGGTCTAAGGTTTCTTAGATTTTAGGGTTTAGGATTTTTGCTTTTTAGGATTTAGGGTTTAGGGTTTCTTAGGGTTTTTAACATTTAAGGCTAGGGTTTCTTTTGATTTTTTAAAGGTTTTTTGGGTCTTTTTTAGGTTTTAGGGTTTTTTTGAGTTTAGGATTTCTTAGGGTTAAGGGCTTAGGGTTTCTTAGCGCTTAGTGTTTAGTGTTTTAGGTTTAGGGTTTTTTAGGGATTATGATTTTTAGGGTTTTTTAGGTTTAGGTTTTTCAAGGTTTTTAGGGTTTTTTGGTGTTTTTTAGGTTTAGGGTTTTTAAAAGTTTTTAGGATTTCTTTGGGCTTAGGATTTAGGATTTCTTAAGGTTTTAGGTTTCTAAGGGTTTCTTAGGGTTTAGGGTTTTTAAAGGTTTAAAGGATTTTAAGGGGTTTTTAGGTTTATGATTTTTTTAGGGTTGTATGGTTTTTAGGGTTTATGGTTTCTTTGGGTTTGGGGCTTCATAGGGTTTAGGGTCTTAGATTTAGGGTTTTTTAGGATTTAGGGCTTAGGGTGTTTTAGGTTTAGGGTTTTTTTAGGTTTAGGGGTTCTTAAAGGTTTTTAGGGTTTAGAGTTTGGGGTTTTATGGATTTCTTTAGTTTTCTTTGGGCTTAGGGTTTAGAGTTTAGGGTTTCATGGGGTTTAGGATTTAAGGTTTAGAGTTTTTTGTTTCTTATGGTTTCTTAGGGCTTACGATTTTGCATTTTAGGTCTAAGGTTTTTTTAGAGTTTTTTAGAGTTTAGGGCTTAGGGTTTTCTTTGGGTCTAGGGTTTTAAAGGTTTTTTAGGGTTTAGGGTTAAGTTTTTAGGGTATAGGGTTTCTTAGTTTTTTTAGAGTTTAGGATTTTCGGTTTCTTAGGTTTCGTGTTTCTTAGGATTTAGGGTTTTAGATGTAGGGTTTTTATACGGGTTTAGGTTTGAGAGTTTTTTATAGGGTTTTTTAGGTTTAGCATTTTTGAAGATTTTTTTCGGGTTTTTTGAATTTTTAAGGTTTAGGATTTTTAATGGTTTTTCTAGAGTTTAGGGCTTTTTAAGGTTTAGGATTTCTTAGGGATTAGGGTTTCTTAGGGCTTAGGGTTTAGGATTTGGGTTTTAGGATTTTTGAGGGTCTAGGGTTTTAGGTTTAGGTTTTTTTAGGATATTTTAGGGTTTTAGGTTTATGATTTTCAGGGTTTAGGGTTTTACGTTTAGGATTTTTAGGGTTTTTAGGATTTTTTTGGGTTTTTGAGGCTTAGGGTTTTTAAAGGTTTTGTTAGGGTTTCGGGTTTCTTAGGGTTAAGGGTTTAGAATTTCTTAAGGTTTAGCGTTTCTTAGGGTTTCTTAGGGTTTAGAAATTTTTAGGGTTTAGGGGTTCTTAGGCTTTCTTTGGGTTTATGATTTCTTTGTGTTTAGGGTTTCTTAGGGTTTAAAATTTAGGGTTTCTTAGGGCTTATGGTTTAGGGTTTAGGGTTTTAGGCGTGGGATTTTTTTAGGGTTTAGGGTTTTAGGCGTGGGAATTTTTAAGGGTTTAGGGTTTAGGGCTTAGGGTTTTTTAGGATTTTTAGATTTAGGATTTTAAAGGTTTTATGGAGATTTTTTTTAGAGTTTTATAGGTTTTAGGTTTTTAAGGATTTTTTAGGGTATAGGGTTTAGGGATTCCTAGGGTTTCTTAGAGTTTAGGGCTTAGGGTTTAGTGTTTAGAATTTTTTAGGATTTAGGTTTTTAGGGATTCTTGGGGTTTCTTAGAGTTTAGGGTTTAGTGTTTCTTAGAGTTTAGGCTTAAGTTTTTTTTAGGATTTCTTAGCGCTTATGATTTAGATTTCTTAGGGTTTAGGGTTTTTAAGGATTTCTTAGGGCTTAAGATTTAGGTTTTAGGGTTTCATGGGGTTTAGGATTTAAGGTTTAGGGTTTTTTGTTTCTTATGGTTTCTTAGGGCTTAGGATGAAGCATTTTAGGTCTAAGGTTTTTTTAGAGTTTTTTAGGGTTTAGGGTTTTTAAAGGTTTTTTTAGGGTTTAGGGTTAAGTTTCTTAGGGTATAAGGTTTCTTATGTTTTTTAGAGTATAGGATTTTTGGTTTCTTAGGTTTTGTGTTTCTTAGGGTTTAGGGTTTTAGATGTAGGGTTTTTATAGGGGTTTTTAGGGTTTAGGTTTGAGAGTTTTTTATAGGGTTTTTTTAGGTTTTGCATTTTTAAAGGTTTTTAGGTGGTTTTTGATTTTATAGGTTTAGGATTTTTAAAGGTTTTTCTAGGGTTTAAGGTTTCTTAGGGATTAGGGTTTCTTAGGGCTTAGGATTTAGGGTTTAGGGTTTAAGGTTTTCGAGGGTGTAGGGTTTTAGGTTTAGGTTTATTTTAGGATTTTTAGGGTTTAAGGTTTCGGACTTAGGGTTTTTGTTTTTAAAGGTTTTTAGTGTATTTTAGGGTTTCTTAGGCTTAGGGCTTCTTAGAACTTAGGGTTTTTTCGATTTAGAACTTAGGATTTTTTAGATTTAGGGTTCTAAAAGGTTTTATGGCTTTTTAATGTGTTTTAGCGTTTTTAAAGTTTTTAGGGGTTCAAGGTTTCTTAGATTTTGGGGTTTAGGGTTTTTTGCTTTTTAAGATTTAGGGTTTAGGGTTTCTTAGGGTTTTTAACTTTTAGGGCTAGGGTTTCTTTAGGTTTTTTAAAGGTTTTAAGGGTCTTTTTTAGGTTTTAGGGTTTTTTAGAGTTTAGGGTTTCTTAGGGTTAAGGTTTTAGGGTTTGTTAGCACTTAGGGTTTAGGTTTTTAGATTTAGGGGTTTTTAGGATTTTTTAGGGTTTTTTAGTGCTTAGGGTTTAAGGCTTAAGATTTTTTAGGGTTTTTTCAGGTTTAGAGTTTTTTAAGGTTTTTAAAGTTTTTTTAGGTTTTGGGTTTTTTAAGTGTTTTTTTAGGATTTCTTAGAGTTTAGAGTTTAGGGTTTAGGGTTTCTTGGGATTTCTTAGGGCTTAGGGCTTCTTGGGATTTAGGGTTTGTTAGGGTTTAGGGTTTTAGGTTTAGTTTTTTAAAAAGTTTTTTATGGTTTAGGATTTAGGGTTTAGGGTTTTTAAAGTTTTTTTAGGGTTTTTTAGGTTTATGGTTCTTAAGGGGTTTTAGTATCTTTTTAGTGTTTTAGGTTTAGGGTTTTTTAGGGCTTATGGTTTTTAGGGTTTTTTTAGGTTTAGGTTTTTCAAGGTTTTTAGTGTTTTTAAAAGTTCTTAGGGCTTAGGATTTAGGGATCTAGGGGTTATTAGGGTTTAGGGTTTTTAAAGGTTTAAAGGATTTTAAGGGGGTTTTAGGTTTAGGATTTTTTTAGGGTTTAGGGTTTCTTTTGGTTTGGGGCTTCATGGGTTTAGGGTCTTAGATATAGGGTTTTTTAGGATTTAGGGCTTAGGGTGTTTTAGGTTTAGGGTTTTTAAAGATTTTTAGGGTTTTTTTAGGTTTAGGGGTTTTTAAAGGTTTTTAGGGTTTAGAGTTTGGGGTTTTAGGTTTAGGGTATTTTAGCATTTAGGGTTTCACACTTAGGTTTTTTAAGGCTTTTTAGGTTTAGGTATTTTAAAGACTTTTAGGATTTTTTAAAGGTTTTTAGGTTTAGGATTTTAAAAGGTTTTTAGGGTTTCTCAAGTTTTAGGGTTTCTTAGGGTTTAAGGTTTCTTAGGTTTTGGGATGTAGGGCTTAAGGTTTTAAAGCATTTTTTAGGTTTAGGGTTTTAAAGATTTTTTAATGGTTATTAGGGTTTTTTAGGTTTAGGGTTTTCTTTAAGGTTTTTAGGGGTTTTTAGGGCTTAGGGTTTCTTAGGATTTAGGGTTTAGCATTTTTTAGGGCATAGGGTATAGGGCTTAGAGTTTTTTTTATGTTTAGGATCTTTTTAGGTTTTTTTTATCTTTAGAGTTTTTTAGGTTTGGGGTTTTGAAAGGTTTTTAGGGTTTAGGGTTTATTGTTTCTTAGGCCTTAGAGTTTAGGATTTCTTTGGTTTTATTAGGGCTTAGGGTTTAGAGTTTAGGGTTTTTAAGGTTTTTTTACGGTTTTTTAGGGTTAGAGTTTTAAATGTTTTTTAGGGGTAGGGTTTTAAAGGTTTTTAAGGGTTTTCTATAGTTTAGGATTTCTTAAGGTGTAGGGTTTCTTAAGGCCTAGGGTATAGGGTTAGGATTTAGGATTTAGGTTTCTTAGGGTTTAGAGGTTTTAGTTTAGGGTTTAGGACTTAGGGTTTTTTAGGCTTAGAGTTTTTAAGGTTTCTTAGGGATTTTTTTGGGTTTTTTAGGTTTAGGGTTTTAAAGGTTTTTTGGGGTATAGGGTTTAGGGCTTAGGGTTATTTTTTGGGTTTTTTAGGTTTATGGTTTTTAAAGGTTTTTTTTAGGTCTAAGGTTTTTAAGGGTTTTGTAGAGTTTAGGGTTTCTTAGGGTTTTTTAAGGTTAGGATTTTTAAAGGTTTTTTTTAGGGTTTTTGTGGTTTTAAGGATTTAGGGTTTTTAAAGGTTTTTTAGGGTTTATGATTTCTAAGGGTTTAGGGTTTAGGGCTTCTAAGGATTTAGGGTTTAGGGTTTAGGGTTTTATGGTTTTGAGTTTAGGTTTTAGGGTTTAGGGTTTAGGATTTAGGGCTTAGTTCTTAGGTTTTTTTTCAGAGTTTTTTTTTATTAGGGTTTTTAAAGGTTTTTTTAAAGGATTTTTAGGGTTTTTTAGGTTTAAGGTTTTTAAAGGTATTTTGGGTTTTAGGGATTCTTAGGATTTAGGGCTTCTTAAGGTTTTTTAGAGTTTAGGTTTTCTTACGATTTCATAAGAATTAGGGTTTAGGTTTATGGTTTCTAAAGGTTTAGGGTTTAGGATTTCAGGTTTAGGATTTTTGTAGGGCTTTTTATGGTTTAGAGTTTAGGGCTTAGGTTTTTTTAAGTTTATGGTTTTTAAAGGTTTTTATAGGATTTTTTAAGGGTTTTTTTTGTTTAGGATTTTTTAGGCTTTAGGGATTCTTAGAGTTTCTTAGGCTTTAGGGTTTAGGATTTTTTAAAAAAGTTTTTAGGGTTTAGGGCTTAGGGTTTTTTAGGGCATATGGTTTTTAGGGGTTTTCAAGGTTTTTAGGATTTCTTAGGGCTTAGGATTTAGGATTTCTTAGGGTTTTAGGTTTCTTGGGGTTTCTTAGGATTTAGGGATTAGGGTTTCTTAGGGCTTAGGTCTTAAAGTTTCTTAGTATTTAGGGCTTTTTCGGGTTTAGAGCTTAGGATTTTTTATGAATTTTTAGGTTTAGGATTTTAAAAGGATTTTAGGTCTTTTTAAGGTATTTTAGGTTTAGGGTTTTAAACATTTTTTAGGGTTTACTTTTATGGTTTTTTAGAGTTTTTCTTTTTTGGGTTTTTAGGGTTTGGGGTATCTTAGTGTTTAGGGTTTAGGATTTTTTAGTGTTTCTTAGGGTATAGGATTTCTTAATGTTTCTTAGAGCTTAGGATTAAGGGCTTAGGATTTAGGGTTTAGGATTTGTTAGGATTTAGGGTTTTAGGTTTAGATTTTTTTAGGGTTTAGGGCTTAGGGTTTTTTAGGTTTAGGGTTTTTAGAGGTTTTATTGGGTTTTGGATTTTTAAAGGTTTTTAGGGTTTTTCAAAGTTTTTTTTAGGGTTTTAAAAGGTTTTTAGGATTTTTTTGGTTTATGTTTTTTAAAGATTTTTTAAGGTTTTTTTAGGGTTTAGGGTTTTAAGGTTTGGTTTTTTTTTTAGGGATTTTAGGGTTTTGGTTTTTTTAAAGGTTTTTAGGGTGTAGGGTTTCTTAGGATTTATAGTTTAGGGTTTCTTAGGGTGTCTTAGGGCCTAGGGTTTATGGTTTTATTAGGGTTTTGGGCTTAGGGCTTAGGGTTTTTTTGAATGATTTTTAGATTTAGGGTTCCTTTTAGGGATTTTTTAGTTTTTAGGGTTTTTTATGTTTAGGGGTTTTTAGGGTTTTTAACGATTTCTTAGTGTTTAGGGTTTCTTAGGGATTAGGGTTTAGGGGTTTTAAGGTGTTTTTAGGGTTTTGGGTTATTTAGGGCTTAGGGTTTCTTAGGGTTTAGGGCTAAGATTTCTTAGTGTCTTGGGTTTAGGGTTTCTTAGGATTTAGAGTTTAAGGTTTCTTAGGGCTTAGGGTTTTAGGTTTAATATTTTTAGGGTTTAGGGTTTTACGTTTAGGATTTTTAGGGTTTTTTAGGGTGTAGGATTTAAGGCTTTGGGTTTTTTAGGCTTTTAGTATTTTTTTAGGGTTTTTGAGGTTTAGGGTTTTTAAAGGTTTTGTTAGGGTTTAGGGTTTCTTAGGGTTGAGGGGTTCTTAGGCTTTCTTAGGGTTTAAGATTTATTTGGGTTTAGGGGTACTTAGGGTTTCTTAGGGATTATGGTTTAGGGTTTCGTAACATTTTCGGTTTAGGGTTTTAGGTGTGGGTTTTTTTAGGGTTTAGGGTTTAGGGCTTAGGGTTTTTTAGGGTTCTTAGATTTAGGATTTTAAATATTTTTTTGAGGTTTTTTTTAGTGTTTTATAGGTTTTGAAGTATTTTTTTAGGGTATAGGGTTTAGGGATTCCTAGGGTTTCTTAGAGTTTAGGGTTTAAGATTTCTTAGGGCTTAGGGTTTAGTGTTTAGGATTTCTTAGGATTTAGGGATTCCTAGTGTTTCTTAGAGTTTAGGGTTTAGGGTTTCTTAGAGTTTAGGGTTACGGGATTTTGAGCATTTCTTCGGGCTTAAGATTTAGATTTCTTTGGATTTAGGGTTTTTTAGGATTTCTTAGGGCTTAAGATTTAGGGTTTAGTGTTTCATGGGGTTTAGGGTTTCTTAGAGTTTAGGATTTAAGGTTTAGGGTTTTTTTATTTCTTATGGTTTCTTAGGGCTTAGGATTTAGCATTTCTGGTCTAGGGTTTTTTTTATAGTTTTTTTAGGGTTTAGGGCTCAAGGTTTTCTTCTAGTTTAGGGTTTTTATAGGGTTTAGGTTTGAGAGTTGTTTATAGGGTTTTTTAGTTTTAGCATTTTAAAGGTTTTTTTTAGGGTTTTTCTGATTTTTTAGGTTTTTGATTTTAAAGGTTTTCCTAGGGTTTAGGGTTTCTTAAGGTTTAGGGTTTCTTAGGGCTTAGGGCTTAGGATTTAGGGTTTCGGATTTTTGAGGGTCTTGAGTTTTAGGTTTAGGGTTTTTTAAAGATTTTTAGGGTTTAAGGTTTCGGGCTTAGGGTTTAGGGTTTTTAAGGTTTTATGGTATTTTAGAGTTTTTTAGGCTTAGGGCTTCTTAGAGTTTAGGGTTTAGGGTTTAGGGCTTTTTCAATTTAGAACTTAGAATTTTTTAGATTTAGGGTTTTAAAAGGTTTTCAGGCTTTTTATGGACTTTGGGGTTTTTAAAGTTTTTAGGGTTTTTTGGGGTTTAAGGTTTCTTAGGGTTTAGGGTATTTTGCTTTATTGGATTTAGGGTTTTTAAGTTTTAGGGCTATGATTTTTTTTAGATTTTAAAAAGTTTTTAGGGTCTTTTTTAGGTTTTAGGGTTTTTTAGAGTTTAGGGTTTATTAAGGTTAAGGGTTTAGGCTTTTTGATTTAGGGTTTTTTAGGGGTTTCTAGTGTTTAGGGTTTAGGGCTAAAGATTTTTTTAGGTTTAGAGTTTTTAAAAGTTTTTAATGTTTTTTTTTTAGGTTTTTGGTTTTTTAAAGATTTCTTAGAGTTTAGCGTTTGTTAGGGTTTAGGATTTCTTAGGATTTGTTAGGGCTTAGGGCTTAGGGTTTAGGGTTTCTAAGCATTTAGCATTTTAGGTTTAGTTTTTTAAAAAGTTTTTTAAGGTTTAGGATTTAGGGTTTAGGTTTTTTTAGTGTGTTTAGATTTAGGGTTTTTAAAGGTTTTAAAGGATTTTAAGGGTTTTTTTTTATGGTTTTATGGTTTTTTGGGTTTAGGGTTTCTTAGGGCTTAGGGCTTAGGGTCTCTTTGGGTTTGGAGCTTCATAGGGTTTTTAAATTTAGGGTATTTTAGGATTTAGGGCTTAGGGTCTTTAAAGATTTTAGGGGTATTTAAGGTTTAGGGGTTTTTAAAGGTTTTAAGGGTTTAGAGTTTGGGGTTTTAGGTTTAGAGTATTTTAGGGTTTAGGGTTTAATACTTAGGGTTTTTAAGGCTTTTTAGGGTTAGGGTTTTTAAAGGCTTTTAGGATTTTTTTTAAGGTTTTTAGGTTTAGGATTTTTAAAGGTTTTTAGGGTTTCTCAAGGTTTAGGGTTTCTTAGTGTTTAAGGTTTCTTAGGTTTTGGGATTTAGGATTTAGGGTTTTAAAGCATTTTTTACGTTTAGTGTTTTTAAGATTTTTTAATGGTTTTTAGGATTTTTTAGGTTTAGGGTTCCCTATAAATTTGTTAGGGGTTTTTAGGGTTAAGGATTTCTTAGGGTTTAGGGTTTTTAAGGTTGTTTACTGTTTTTTAGGTTTAGATTTTTAAATGTTTTTTAGGATTTTTTATTGTTTTCTAGGGTTAGGGTTTTAAAGGTTTTTTTGGGTTTTCTATGGTTTAGGATTTCTTAGGGTGTAGGGTTTCTTAAGGCCTAGGGTCTAGGGTTAGGGGTTAGGATTTAGGTTTCTTAGGGTTTAGGGGTTTAGGTTTAGGGTTTAGGGTTTAGGACTTAGGGTTTTTTAGGCTTAGAGTTTTTAAGGTTTCTTTGGGGGTTTTTTAGGGTTTTTTAGGTTTAGGGTTTTTAAGGTCTTTTAGGGTATAGGGTTATTTTTGGGGTTTTTTAGGTTTATTGTTTTTAAAGGTTTTTTAAAGGGTTTTTAGGGTTTTTTAGGTCTAAGGTTTTTAAGGGTTTTTTAGAGTTTAGGGTTTCTTAAGGCTTAATGCTTAGGGTTTAGGGTTTTAGATTTAAGATTTTTTAGGGTCTAGGTCTTAGGGTTTTTTAAGGTTAGGGTTTTTAAAGGTTTGTTTTAGGGTTTTTGTGGTTTTAAGGATTTAAGGTTTTTAGGATTTTTTAGGGTTTATGATTTCTAAGGGTTTAGGGTTTAGGGCTTCTTAGGATTTAGGATTTCTTAGGGTTTCTAAGGTTTTAGGGTTTTGAATTTAGGGTTTAGGACTTAGTGTTTAGGGTTTCAGGTTTAGGATTTTTGTAGGGCTTTTTATGGTTTAGGGCTTAGGGCTTAGGTTTTTTTAGGGGTTTTAAAGTTTAATGTTCTTAAAGGTTTTTATAGGATTTTAAAGGGTTTTTTTGCTTTAGGATTTTTTAGGCTTTAGGGATTCTTTGAGTTTCTTAGGGTTTAGGGTTTAGGATTATTTAAAATGTTTTTAAGGTTTAGGGCTTAGGGCTTAGCATTTTTTCGGGTTAGGGTTTTAAAAGTTTTTTTAGGGTTTTTTAAGTTAATGGTTTTTAAGAATTTTTAGTATTTTTTTTAGGGTTAATTTTTTAAAAAGTTTTTTAAGGTTTATGATTTAGGGTTTAGGGCTTAGGGATTTTTTAGTGTGTTTAGATTTAGGGTTTTTAAGGGTTTTAAAGGATTTTAAGGGGTTTTTAGGTTTAGGATTTTTTTAGGGTTTTATGGTTTTTAGGGTTTAGGGTTTCTTAGGGCTTAGGGTTTCTTTGGGTTTGGTGCTTCATAGGTTTTAGGGTCTTAGATTTAGGGTTTTTTAGGATTTAGGGCTTAGGGTTTTTAAAGATTTTTAGGTTTTTTTTTTTTTAGGTTTTGGGGTTTTTGAAGGTTTTAGGATTTAGAGTTTAGGGTTTTAGGTTTATGGTATTTTAGTGTTTAGGGGTTTTTAGGATTTCTTAGGGCTTAAGATTTAGGGTTTAGTGTTTCATGGGGTTTAAGATTTCTTAGAGTTTAGGATTTTAGGTTTAGGGTTTTTTGTTTCTTATGGTTTCTTAGGGCTTAGGATTTAGCATTTTAGGTCTTGGGTTTTGTTTAGAGTTATTTTAGGGTTTAGGGATTAGGATTTAGCATTTTAGGTCTTGGTTTTTTTAAAAAAGTTATTTTAGGGTTTAGGGCTTAGGGTTTTCTTTGGGTTTAGGGTTAAGTTTCTTAAGGTATAGGGTTTCTTAGGTTTTTTTAGAGTTTCGGATTTTTGGTTTCTTAGGTTTAGTGTTTCTTAGGGTTTAGGGTTTTAGATGTAGGGTTGTTTAGGGTTTAGGTTTGAGAGTTATTTATAGGGATTTTTAGGTTTAGCATTTTTGAAGGTATTTTTGGATTTTTTAGGTTTAGGATTTTTTAAGGGTTTCCTAGGGTTTAGGGTTTCTTAAGGTTTAGGATTTCTTAAGAATTAGGGTTTCTTAGGGCTTAGGGTTTAGGATTTAGGGTTTTCGAGTGTCTTGGGTTTTAGGTTTAGGGTTTTATAAAGAATTTTAGGGTTTAAGGTTTCGGGCTTTGGGTTTAGGGTTTTTAAGGTTTTAGGGTATTTTAGAGTTTTTTAGGCTTAAGGCTTTTTAAAGTTTAGGGTTTAGGGTTTTTTCAATTTAGAACTTAGGATTTTTTAGATTTAGGGTTTTAAAAGGTTTTCAGGCTTTTTATGGTTTTAGGGTTTTGGGGGGTTTAAGGTTTCTTAGGGTTTAGGGTTTAGGGTTTAGGGTTTTTTAGTTTTAAGGCTATGGGTTTTTTAGATTTTTAAAGTTTTTTAAGGTCTTTTTTAGGTTTTAGGGTTTTTTAGAGTTTAGGGTTTCTTAAGGTTAAGGGTTTAGGCTTTTAGATTTAGGGGTTTTTAGTGTTTAGTGTTTATGCCTTAAGGTTTTTTTATTGTTTTTTTTAGGTTTAGAGTTTTTAAAGATTTTTAATTTTTTTTTTAGGTTTTGGGTTTTTAAGTGTTTTTTTAGGATTTCTTAGAGTTTAGGGTTTGTTAGGGTTTAGGGTTTCTTAGGATTTCTTGGCATATAGGGTTTAGGTTTAGTTTTTTTAAAAGTTTTTTAAGGTTTAGGATTTAGGGCTTAGGGCTTAGGGTTTTTTTAGTGTGTTTAGATTTAGGGTTTTTAAAGGATTTTAAGGGTTTTTTTAGGTTTAGGATTTTTTTTTATAGTTTTATGGTTTTTAGGGTTTAGGGTTTCTTAGGGCTTAGGGCTTAGGGTCTCTTTGGGTTTGGGGCTTCATAGGGTTTAAGGTCTTAGATTTAGGGTTTTTTAGGATTTAGGGCTTAGGGTTTTTAGGTTTGGGGTTTTAAAAGATTTTTAGGGTTTTTTTAGGTTTAGGTGTTTTTAAAGGTTTTTAGGGTTTAGAGTTTGGGGTTTTAGGTTTAGGGTATTTTAGGGTTTAGAGTAAGACTCAGGGTTTTTAAGGCTTTTTATGTGTAGGGTTTTTAAAGGTTTTTAGGATTTTTTAATGGTTTTTAGGTTTAGGATTTTAAAAGGTTTTTAGGGTTTCTCAAGGTTTAGGGTTTCTTTGGGTTTAAAATTTCTTAGGTTTTGGGATTTAGGGCTTTGGGTTTTAAAGCATTTTTTACGTTTAGTATTTTAAAGAATTTTAATGGTTTTTAGGGTTTTTTAGGTTTAGGGTATTAGGGGTTTTTAGGGTTAAGGGTTTCTTAGGGTTTAGGATTTGTTAGGGCTTAGGGTTTAGGGTTTCTTAGGATTCAAGGTTTTTTAGGGTGTAGGGTATAGAGCTTAGGGTTTTATGGTTTTTTTGGACTTTTATGGTTTTTTAGGTTTAGGGATTTTGAAACATTTTTAGGGTTTTTTAGGGTTTAGGTTTATGGTTTCTTAGGGCTTAGAGTTTAGGATTTCTTCGATTTTCTTAGGGCTTAGGGTTTAGAGTTTAGGGTTTCATGGGGTTTAGGATTTAAGGTTTAGGGTTTTTTGTTTCTTATGGTTTCTTAGGGCTTAGGATTTTGCATTTTAGGTCTAGGGTTTTTTTAGAGATTTTTAGGGTTTAGGGCTTAGGGTTTTCTTTGGGTCTAGGGCTTTTAAAGGTATTTTTAGGGTTTAGGGTTAAGTTTTTAGGGTATAGGGTTTCTTAGGTTTTTTTAGAGTTTAGGATTTTCGGTTTCTTAGGTTTAGTGTTTCATAGGATTTAGGGTTTTAGATGTAGGGTTTTTATAGGGTTTTTAGGGTTTAGGTTTGAGAGTTGTTTATAGGGTAATTTAGGTTAAGCATTTTTGAAGGTTTTTTTAGGGTTTTTTGGATTTTTTAGGTTTAGGATTTTTAATGGTTTTTCTAGGGTTTAGGGCTTTTTAAGGTTTGGGGTTTCTTAGGGATTTGGGTTTCTTAGTGTTTAGGGTTTAGGATTTTTGAAGGTCTAGGGTTTTAGGTTTAGGGTTTTTTAAGGATTTTTAGGGTTTAAGGTTTCGGACATAGGGTTTAGGGTTTTTAAGGTTTTTAGGGTATTTTAGGGTTTTTAGGCTTAGGGCTTCGTAGAGTTTAGGGTTTAGGGTTTTTTTTATTTTGAAATTAGGATTCTTTAGATTTAGGGTTTTAAAAGGTTTTAAGGCTTTTTTTATTGGTTTTAGGGTTTTGAAAGTTTTTAGGTTTTTTTGGGGTTTAAGGTTTCTTAGATTTTAGGGTTTAGGGTTTAGGATTTTTTGCAGTCTAGGATTTAGGGTTTAGGGTTTTCAAGTTTTATGGCTAGGGTTTTTTTAGATTTTAAAAAAGTTTTTAGGGTCTTTTTTAGTTTTTAGGGTTTTTTGGAGTTTAGGGTTTCTTAAGGTAAGGGTTTAGGGTTTCTTAGCGCTTAGGGTTTAGGTTTTTAGATCTAGGGTTTTTTTAGGGTTTTTTAGTGTTTAGTGTTTAGGGTTTAGGGCTTAAGGTTTTCTTAGGTTTAGAGTGTTTTAAGGTTTTTAATTTATTTTTAGGTTTTTTGTTTTTAAGTGTTTTTTTAGGATTTCTTAGAGTTTAGGGTTTCTTTGGATTTCTTAGGGCTTAGTGCTTAGGGCTTAGTGCTTAGGGTTTCTTAGCATTTAGGGTTTAGGGCTTAGGTTTTTTTTTAGTGTGTTTAGATTTAGGGTTTTTAAAGGTTTTAAAGGATTTTAAGGGTTTTTTAGGTTTAGGATTGTTTTAGGGTTTTATGGTTTTTAGGGTTTAGGGTTTCTTAGGGCTTAGGGTATCTTTGGGTTTGGAGCATCATAGGGTTTAGGGTCTTAGATTTAGGGTTTTTAAAGATTTTTAGGATTTTTTTAGGTTTAGGGGTTTTTAAAGGTTTTTAGGGTTTAGAGTTTGGGGTTTTAGGTTTAGGGTTTAGGATTTAGGGTTTTTAAGGCCTTTTAGGTTTAGTGATTTTAAAGGTTTTTAGGATTTTTAAAGGGTTTTTAGGTTTAGGATTTTTAAAGGTTTTTAGGGTTTCTCAAAGTTTAGGGTTTCTTAGGGTTTAAGATTTTTTAGGTTTTTGGATTTAGGGTTTAGGATTTTAAAGCATTTTTTAGGTTTAAGGTTTTAAAGATTTTTAAGGGTTTTTATGGTTTTTTAGGTTTAGCATTTTCTTTAAGGTTTTTAGAGGTTTTTAGGGTTAAGAGTTTCTTAGGATTTAGGGTTTTGGTTTTTTAGGGTATAGGGTATAGGGCTTAGGGTTTTTTTAGGTTTAAAGTTTTTAACGGTTTTTTTTTTTAGGGTTTTTTAGGTCTAGGGATTTTGAAAGGTTTTTAGGGTTTTTTAGGGTTTAGGGTTTCTTGGGGCTTAGAGTTTAGGATTTCTTCGGTTTTCTTAGGGCTTAGGGGTTTTTAGGGTTTTTTAATTGTTTTTAGGTTTATAGTTTTAAAATTTTTTTAGGATTTTTTATTGTTTTTTAGGGTTAAGGTTTTAAAGGTTTTTTAGGGTTTTATATGGTTTAGGATTTTTTAAGGTGTAGGGTTTCTTAAGGCCTAGGGTTAGGGTTTAGGATTTAGGTTTCTTAGGGTTAGGGTCTTTTAGGCTTAGAGTTTTTAAAGTTTCTTAGGGGTTTTTTAGGTTTAGGGTTTTTTAGGGTATAGGGTTTAGGGCTTTGGGTTATTTTTGGGATTTTTTAGGTTTATGGTTATTAAAGGGTTTTTAAGGGTTTTAAGGGTTTTTAAGGTCTATGATTTTTAAGGGTTTTTTAGAGTTTAGGGTTTTTTAAGGTTAGGGTTTTAAATGTTTTTTTAGGGTTTTTGTGGTTTTAAGGATTTAGGGTTTTTAAAGGTTTTTAGGGTTTTTTTGGTGTCTATGATTTCTAAGGGTTTAGGGTTTAGGGCTTCTTAGGAATTAGGATTTCTTAGGGTTTCTAAGGATTTAGGGTTTATGGTTTAGTGTTTTTGGGTTTTGAGTTTAGGGTTCAGGGTTTAATATTTAGGGTTTAGGGCTTAGTGCTTAGGTTTTTTTAGAGTTTTTTAGGATTAGGGTTTTAAAGGTTTTTTTAATGATTTTCAGGGTTTTTTAGGTTTAGGGTTTTAAAAGGTATTTTGGGGTTTAGGGATTCTTAGGGTTTAGGGCTTCTTAAGGTTTTTTAAGAGTTTAGGATTTCTTACGATTTCATAGGAATTAGGGTTTAGGGTTATGGTTTCTAAAGGTTTAGGATTTAGGGTTTCAGGTTTAGGATTTTTGTAGGGCTTTTTATGGTTTAGGGTTTAGGGCTTAGGTTTTTTTAGGGTTTTTTAAGTTTATGATTTTTAAAGGTTTTTATAGGATTTTTAAGAGTTTTTTTGGTTTAGGATTTTTTAGGCTTTAGGGATTTTTAGAGTTTCATAGGGTTTAGGGTTTAGGATTCTTTAAAAAGGTTTTTAGGGTTTAGGGCTTAGGGTTTTTTAGGATTAGGGTTTTAAAAGTTTTTTTAGGGTGTTTTAGGTTTATGGTTTTTAAGTGTTTTTAGTATTTTTTTAGGGTTTAGTGTTTTAGGTTTAGGGTTTTTTAGGGCTTATGGTTTTTAGGGTTTTTTTAGGTTTAGGGTTTTTCAAGGTTTTTAGGGGTTTTAGTGTTTTTTAGGTTTAGGGTTTTAAGAAGTTTTTAGGATTTCTTAGGGCTTAGGATTTAGGATTTCTTAGGATTTTAGGTTTCTTAGGGTTTGGGGTTTGGGGTTTGTTAGGGCTTAGGGTTTCTTTGTATTTAGGGTTTTTTAGGGTTTAGGATTTGTGGTTTCTTAGGGCTTAGGGTTTCTTTGTATTTAGGTTTTTTTAGGGTTTAGAGCTTAGGATTTTTTAGGTTTAGGATTTTAAAAGGTTTTTAGGTCTTTTTTAGGGTATTTTTGGTTTAAGTTTTTTTTAGGATTTTTAGGTTTAGGGGTTTTAAGAATTTTTAGAGCTTTTTTTTGGGTTTTTATGGTTTGGGGTATCTTAGTGTTTAGGGTTTAGTATTTTTTAGTGTTTCTTAGGATTTAGGATTTCCTAGAGTTCCTTAGAGATTAAGATTTAGGGTTTAGGGTTTTTAAAGGTTTTATAGAGTTTTTTAGGTTTAGGATTTTTAAAGGTTTTTAGGGTTTTGGTTAGAGACTTTTTAGGTTTCGGGTTTTAAGGTTAGGTTTTATTTTAGGGATTTTTTGGTTTAGGTTTTTTTTTAATGGGTTTTTAGGCTTAGGTTTTTTTATAGATTTTTAGGGTTTAGGGCTTGGGGTGTCTTAGGGCCTAGGGTTTAGGGTTTTATTAGAGTTTTGGGCTTAGGGCTTAGGATTTATTTTAAAGATTTTTAGATTTAGGGTTCTTTTTAGGGATTTTTTAGTTTTTAGGGTTTTTCAAGTTTAGGGGTTTAAAGGTTTTTAGGGTTTTTAGTGTTTCTTAGTGTTTAGGGTTACTTAGGGATTAGGGTTTAGGGGTTTTAAGGTGTTTTTAGGTTTTTGGGTTATTTAGGGTTTATCTTAGGGTTTAGGGCTATGATTTCTTAGGATTTAGAGTTTAGGGTTTCTTAGGGCTTAGGGTTTTAGGTTTATGATTTTTAGGGTTTAAGGTTTTATGTTTAGGATTTTTAGGGTTTTTTAGGGTTTAGGATTTAAGGCTTTGGGTTTTTTAGGATTTTTAAAGGTTTTGTTAGGGTTTCTTAGGGTTAAGGGTTTAGGATTCTTAGGGTTTAGGGGTTCTTTGGGTTTAGGGGTTCTTAGAGTTTAAGGTTTAGGGTTTCTTAGGGCTTATGGTTTAGGATTTCTTAACATTTAGGGATTAGGGTTTTAGGTGTGGTTTTTTTTAGGGTTTAGGGTTTTTAAGGGTTTTTTTATTTACGATTTTAAAGGTTTTTTGGAGGTGTTTTAGGGTTTTATAGGTTTAAGGTCTTTAAGGATTTTTTAGGGTATAGGGTTTAGGGTTTAGGAATTCTAGGGTTTCTTAGTGTTTAGGATTTTTTAGGGTTTAGGGTTTTAGGGATTCCTAGGATTTCTTAGAGTTTAGGGTTTCTTAGAGTTTAGGGTTAAGGGGTTTTTAGGATTTCTTAGGGCTTAAGATTTAGGGTTTAGTGTTTCATGGGGTTTAGGATTTAAGGTTTAGGGTTTTTTGTTTCTTATGGTTTCTTAGGGCTTAGGATTTCGCATTTTAGGTCTACAGATTTTTTTAGAGTTTTTTAGGGTTTAGGGCTTAGGGTTTTTAAAGGTTATTTAGGATTTAGGGTTAAGCTTCTTAGGGTATAGGGTTTCTTAGGTTTTTTTAGAGTTTAGGATTTTTGGTTTCTTAGGGTTTAGGGTTTTAGATGTAGGGTTTTTATAGGGGTTTTTAGGGTTTAGGTTTGAGAATTGTTTATAGGGTTTTTTAGGTTTAGTAGTTTTAAAGGTTTTTTTTAGGATTTTTAAAGGTTTTTCTTGGGTTTAGGGTTTCTTAAAGTTTAGTGTTTCTTAGGTATTTGGGATTCTTAGGGCTTAAGGTTTAGAATTTAAGGTTTAGGGATTTTGAGGGTCTAGGGTTTTAGGTTTAGGTTTTTTTTTAGGATTTCTAGGGTTTAAGGTTTTGGGCTTAGGGTTTAGGGTTTTTTAGGGTTTTAGGGAATTTTAGGCTTAGGGCTTCTTAGAGTTTAGGGTTTAGGGTTTTTTTGATTTAGAACTTAGGATTTTTTAGATTCAGAGTTTTAAAAGGTTTTATGCTTTTTATGGGTTTTAGGATTTTTAGGGTTTTTTGGGGTTTAAGGTTTCTTAGGGTTTCTTAGATTTTAGGATTTAAGTTTTTTTGTGGTTTAGGATTTAGGGTTTAGGGTTTCTTAGGGGTTTTAAGTTTTAGGGCCAGGTTTTTTTAGATTTTTAAAAGGTTTTTAGTGTCTTTTTTAGGTTTTAGGGTTTTTTAGAGTTTAGGGTTTCTTAAGGTTAAGGGTTTAGGGTTTCTTAGCGCTTAGGGTTTAGGTTTTTAGATTTAGGGTTTTTTTAGTGTTTTGGGTTTAGGGCTTAAGGTTTTTTTAGGATTTTTATGTTTAGAGTTTTTTAAGGGTTTTTAAAAAAAATTAGGTTTTGGGTTTTTTTAAGTGTTTTTTCAGATTTCTTAGAGTTTAGGGTTTGTTAGGGTTTAGGGTTTCTTAAGATTTCTTAGGGCTTAGGGTTTAGGGTTTCTTAGCATTTAGGGTTTCTTGGGGTTTAGGGTTTTAGGTTTAGTTTTAAAAAAAGTTTTTTAAGGTTTAGGATTTAGGATTTAAGGCTTTAAAGGTTTTTTAGGGTATAGGGTTTAGGGCTTAGAGTTATTTTAGGGTTTTTTTTAGGTTTATGGTTTTTAAAGAGTTTTTAGAGTTTAGGGTTTCTTAGGGTTCTTTAAGGTTAGGGTTTTTAAAGGTTTTTTTTAGGGTTTTTATGGTTTTAAGGATTTAGGGTTTTTAATGGTTTTTAGGGTTTTTTAGGGTTTATGATTTCTAAGGGTTTAGGGTTTAGGGCTTCTAAGGGTTTAGGGTTTAGGGTTTAGTGTTTTACAGTTTTGAGTTTAGGGTTTCGGGTTTAGGATTTTGGGCTTCTTAAGGTTTTTTAGAGTTTAGGTTTTCTTACGATTTCATAGGAATTAGGGTTTAGGGTTTAGGATTTTTGTAGGGCTTTTTATAGTTTAGGGTTTAGGGCTTAGGTTTTTTTAGGGTTTTTTAAGTTTATGGTTTTTAAAGGATTTTTAATTTTCGGTTTAGGATTTTTTATGCTTTAGGGATTCTTAGAATTTCTTTGGGTTTAGGGTATAGGGCTTAGGATTTTTTAAGGTTTTTTTGGATTTTTAGGGTTTTTTAGGTTTAGGGGTTTTGAAAGGTTTTTAGGGTTTAGCGTTTTGGGTTTATGGTTTCTTAGGGATTAGGGTTTAGGATTTCTTTGGTTTTCTTAGGGCTTAGGGTTTAGAGTTTAGGGTTTTTAATGTTTTTAAGGGTTTTTATGATTTTTTAGGGTTTTTAGGTTTAGAGTTTTAGTAGTTTTATAGGATTTTTTAATTGTTTTTTAGGGTTAGGGGTTTAAAGGATTTTTAGTGTTTTCTATAGTTTAGGATTTCTTAAGGTGTAGGGTTTCTTAAGGCCTAGGGTCTAGGATTTAGATTTCTTAGGGTTTAGGGGTTTAGGTTTAGGGTGTAGGACTTATGGTGTTTTAGGTTTCTTAGGGGTTTTTAGGGTTTTTTAGGTTTAGGGTTTTGAAGGATTTTTAGGGTGTAGGGTTTAGGGTTATTTTTGGGGTTTTTTAGGTTTATGGTTTTTAAATGTTTTTTAAAGGGTTTTTAGGATTTTTTAGGTCTAAGGGTTTTAAGGGATTTTTAGTGTTTAGTGTTTTTAGGGTTTAGGGCTTTTATGGCTTAATGCTTAGGGTTTGGGGTTTTAGATTTAGGCTTTTTTAGGGTTTAGTTCTTAGGGTTTTTTAAGGTTAGGATTTTTAAATGTTTTTAGGGTTTTTGTGGTTTTAAGGATTTAGGTTTTTAAAGGTTTTTAGGATTTTTTAGGGTTTATTATTTCTAAGGGTTTAGGGCTTCTTAGGATTTAGGATTTCTTAGGGTTTTTAAGGGTTTAGGGTTTAGTGTTTAGTGTTTTAGGGTTTTCAGTTTAGGATTTAGGGTTTAGGGCTTAGTGCTTAGGTTTTTTTTCGAGTTTTTTAGGATTAGGGATTTTAATGTTTTTTTAGGGTTTTTTAGGTTTAGGGTTTTTAAAGGTATTTTTGGTTTTAGGGATTCTTAGGGTTTAGGGCTTCTTAAGGTTTTTTTAGAGTTTAGGTTTTCTTACGGTTTCATAAGAATTAGGGTTTAGGGTTATGGTTTCTAAAGGTTTAGGGTTTAGGGTTTCAGGTTTAGAATTTTTGTAGGGCCTTTTATGGTTTAGCATTTAGGGCTTAGGGCTTTGGGTTTAAAGATTTTTAGATTTAGGGTTCTTTATAGGGATTTTTTAGTTTTTAGGTTTTTTAAGTTTAGGGGTTTAAAGGTTTTTTAGAGTTTTTTTATGTTTTCTTAGGGATTATGGTTTAGGGTTTTAAGGTGGTTTTAGGGTTTTGGGTTTCTTAGGGTTTAGGGCTAGGATTTCTTATTGTCTAGGGTTTAGGGTTTTTAAAGATTTTTTAGGATTTAGAGTTTAGGGTTTCTTAGGGCTTAGGGTTTTAGGTTTATGACTTTTAGGGTTTAGGGCTTTACGCTTAGGATTTTTGGGATTTTTAGGATTTAAGGCTTTTGTTTTTTTCGGGTTTTTTAGATTTAGGGTTTTTTAAGGATTTTTAGGGTTTTTGAGGCTTAGGACTTTTAAAGGTTTTGTTAGGGTTTAGGGTTTCTTAGGGTTAAAGGTTTAGAATTTCTTAAGGATTAGCGTTTCTTAGGGTTTCTTAGGGCTTAGGGGTTCTTAGGCTTTCTTAGGGTTTAGGATTTCTTTGGGTTTAGGGATTCTTAGGGCTTATGGTTTAGGGTTTAGGGTTTCTTAACATTTAGGGTTTAGGGCTTTAGGTGTGGTTTTTTTAGGGTTTAGGGTTTTTTAGGGTTTTTAGATTTAAGATTTTAAAGGTTTTTTTAAAGGTTTTATAGGTTTAAGGTCTTATAAGGATTTTTTTAGGGTATAGGGTTTAGGGATTCATAGGGTTTCTTAGAGTTTAGGGTTTAGGGTTTCCTAGGGCATTGGATTTAGGGGTTCTTAGGGTTTAAGGTTTAGGGTTTCTTAACATTTAAGGTTTAGGGTTTTTAGGGTTTAAGGTTTAGGGATTAGGTTTTTTTAGGGTTTTTAGATTTAGGATTTTAAAGGTTTTTTGGAGGGTTTTTTAGGGTGTTATAGGTTTAAGGTTTTTAAGGATTTTTAGGGTATAGGGTTTAGGGATTCCTAGTGTTTCTTAGAGTTTAGGGTTCAGGGTTTCTTAGGGCTTAGGATTTACTATTTAGAATTTCTTAGGATTTAGGGTTTTAGGAATTTCTAGTGTGCTTCTTAGAGTTTAGGGTTTAGGGTTTCTTAGAGTTTAGGGTTAAGGGTTTTTTAGGATTTCTTAGGGCTTATGATTTAGATTTCTTAGGGTTTAGGTTTTTTTAGGATTTCTTTGGGCTTAAGATTTAGGAATTAGGGTTTCATGGGGTTTTGGATTTAAGGTTTAGAGTTTTTTGTTTCTTATGGTTTATTAGGGCTTAGGATTTAGCATTTTAGGTCTAGGGTTTTTTTTAGAGTTTTTTAGGGTTTAGGGCTTAGGGTTTTCTTTGGGTTTAGGGTTTTTAAAGTTTTTTTTGGGTTTAGGGTTAAGTTTCTTAGGGTATAGGGTTTCTTAGGTTTTTTTAGAGTTTAGGATTTTCTATTTCTTAGGTTTTGTGTTTCTTAGGGTTTAGGTTTGAGAGTTGTTTGTAGTGTTTTTAGGTTTAGCATTTTTAAAGGTTTTTTTGGATTCTTTAGGTTTAGGATTTTTAAAGGTTTTTCTAGGGTTTAGGGTTTCTTAGGGATTAGGGTTTAGGGATTTAGGTTATTTTTTTTATGGATTTTTAGGGTTTAAGGTTTCAGACTTAGGTTTTAGGGGTTTTAAGGTTTTTAGGGTTTTTTAGGCTTAGGGCTTCTTAGAGTTTATGGTTTAGGGTTTATGGTTTTTTCGATTTAGAACTTAGGATTTTTTAGATTTAGGGTTTTAAAAGGTTTTAAGGCTTTTTTTATGGGTTTTAGGGTTTTTAAAGTTTTTAGAGTTTTTTGGGGTTTAAGGTTTCTTAGGTTTTCGTAGATTTTAGGGTTTAGGGTATTTTGCTATTTAGAATTTAGTGTTTAGGATTTCTTAGGGTTTTTAAGTTTTAGGGCTTGGGTTATTTTAGATTTTTTAAAGGTTTTAGGGTCTTTTTTCGGTTTTAGGGTTTTTTAGAGTTTAGGGTTTCTTAAGGTTTAGGGTTTAGGGTTTCTTAGGGCTTAGGGTTTAGGTTTTTAGATTCGGGTTTTTTAGTGTTTAGGGTTGAGGGCTTAAGGTTTTTTTAGGGTTTTTTAAGTTTAGAGTTTTTTAAGGTTTTTTTTAAAAAAGTTAGGTTTTGGGTTTTTAAAGTGTTGTTTAGGATTTCTTAGAGTTTGGGGTTTGTTAGGGTTTAGGGTTTCTTAAGATTTCTTAAGGCTTAGGGCTTCTTAACATTTAAGGTTTCTTAGGGTTTAGGGTTTTAGGTTTAGAATTTAGAGTTTTGGGTTATTTTAGGGTTTTTTAGGTTTATGGTTTTTAAAGGTTTTTTTTAGGATTTTTAGGGTTTTTTTAAGTCTAAGGTTTTAAGGGTATTTTAGAGTTTGGGGTTTCTAAGGGTTTTTTAAGGTTAGGTTTTTTAAAGGTTTTTTAGGGTTTTGTGGTTTTAAGGATTTAGGGTTTTTAAAGGTTTTTACGGTTTTTTAGGGTTTATGATTTCTAAGGGTTTATGATTTCTAAGGGTTTATGGTTTAGGGCTTCTTAAGACTTAGGATGTCATAGGGTTTATGGTTTAGGGCTTCTTAAGACTTAGGATTTCATAGGGTTTCTAAGGATTTAGGGTTTCTAAGGATTTAGGGTTTAGTGTTTTAGTGTTCTGAGTTTAGGGTTTAGGGTTTAGGATTTAGGGTTTAGGGTTTAGGGCTTAGTGCTTAGGTTTTTTTTAAAGTTTTTTAGGATTAGGGTTTTTAAAGGTTTTTTTTAGGATTTTTAGGGTTAGGGTTTTTAAAGGTATTTTGGGTTTTAGGGATTCTTTGGATTTAGGGCTTCTTAAGGTTTTTTTAGAGTTTAGGTTTTCTTACGATTTCATAGGAATTAGGGTTTAGGGCATAGGTTTTTTTAGGGTTTTTTAAGTTTAAGGTTTTAAAAGGTTTTTATAGGATTTTTTAAGGGTTTTTTAGGTTTAGGATTTTTTAGGCTTTAGGGATTCTTAGAGTTTCTTAGGGTTTAGGGTTTGGGGTTTTTTAAAAGGCTTGTAGGGTTTAGGGCTTAGGGTTTTTAAAGTTTTTTTAAGGGTTTTTAGGTTTATGGTTTTTAAGGGTTTTTAGTATATTTTTAGGGTTTAGTGTTTTAGGTTTAGGATTGTTTAGGGCTTATGGTTTTTAGGTTTTTTTTGGTTTAGGTTTTTCAAGGTTTTTAGTGTTTTTTAGGTTTAGGGTTTTTAATAGTCTTTAGGATTTCTTAGGGCTTAGGATTTAGGATTTCTTAAGGTTTTAGGTTTCTAGGGGTTTCTTAGGGTTTAGGGTTTAGGGTTTCTTAGGGCTTAGGGTTTAGGGTTTCTTAGTATTTAGGTTTTTTTAGGGTTTAGAGCTTAAGATTTTTTAAGGATTTTTAAAGGTGTCATAAGTACGAGAGCTCTAAAATATGGTGCAAGTCTGAAAGTAAAATTACAAGTCTAAGCATAAGAAATATCCTTTCTGAATAATAACACACATAATAAGTAATAATATAGAGGGAGGAGTGGGCCACGGAACAGCCAAGCAGCTCACTACAACTCCAAGATACTCCAAGCTCTAACTCAAAAATCTCCACGGGATGCACTCATTTTCAAATTCGAATTTGTACCACAAAAGAGTGCAACAAGTGTAGTATGAGTACGAAACCACGTGTACCCAGCATATCTCATCGACCGACAACGAAGAAGTAGTGACGAAAGTTCATATAAGAAAAATCTTTTTAATCTTTTACAAGGCTACATTATACTAATCAAACAAGTTTCATCAAGTAGGGATAACCAATTATCACGTAATGTCCAATCACCAATAAAACACATAATCAACAAGAATGAGGAAGTAATGAGATGCAATGCAATGCGACACCATGAAATGATATGCCTCAGATACCAAGTACTCTCTCAACCGTATATACATGATACTCCTCAGAAATACATTGAGAGTTCATGACCCATGGGGGACTCGCGAGGTCCATATACCGACACGGACGATCTCCACGTGTCTGTGCGGATGATCTCAACGCACTATCATAAAATCAACAAATCCCCAGGACGGACGATCTCCACGTGCCCAACTTATAATCATAACATCTCACAATCCCAGCATGGACGGTCTCCACGCGCTCAACTTATACTCAATCTCATGTCAATGCATGTGTACAATATGATTTCAGCAAAATTAAGGGATTTTTGTAGGGCATTTTATGGTTTAGGGTTTAGGGCTTAAACACTAAACCCTAAGCCCTTAGAAATCCTAAACCCTAAACTCTAAGAAACCCTAGGAATCCCTAAACCCTAAACCCTAAAAATTCCTTAAAAACCTTAAAAAACCTTAAAAAACCTTAAACCTATAAAACCCTAAAAAAAACCTCCAAAAAATATTTAAAATCCTAAATCTAAAAATCCTAAAAAACCCTAAGACCTAAAAAAAACCCATACCTAAAACCCTAAACCCTAAATGTTAAGAAACCCTAAACCATAAGCTCTAAGAAACCCTAAACCTTAAACCCTAAGAACCCCTAAACCTAAAGAAATCCTAAACCCTAAGAAAGCCTAAGAACCCCTAAACCCTAAGAAACCCTAAGAAATGCTAAACCTTAAGAAATCCTAAATCCTTAATCCTAAGAAACCCTAAACCCTAACAAAACCTTTAAAAACCCTAAACCTCAAAAACCCCTAAAAAAATACTAAAAAACCCAAAGCCTTAAATCCTACACCCTAAAAAACCCTAAAAATCCTAAACCTAAAACCCTAAACCCTAAAAATCATAAACCTAAAACTCTAAACCCTAAGAAACCCTAAACTCTAAATCCTAAGAAATCTTAAGAAACCCTAAACCCAAGTGACTAAAAAATCATAGCCCTAAACCCTAAGCCCTAAATAACCCAAAACCCTAAAAACACCTTAAAACCCCTAAACCCTAATCCCTAAGAAACCCTAAACACTAAGAAACTGTTAAAAACCCTAAAAACCTTTAAACCCCTAAACATAAAAAATCCCTAAAAAGAACCCTAAATCTAAAAATCTTTAAAAAAAACCCTAAGCCCTAAGCCCAAAATCCTAATAATACCCTAAACCCTAGGCCCTAAGACACCCCAAGCCCGAAACCCTAAGAAACCCTAAACTATAAATCCTAAGAAACCCTACACCCTAAAAACCTTTTAAAAACCCTAAGCCTAAAAAAACCATTAAAAAACAAAAACCCTAAAATCCCTAAAAAAAAACCCAAACCTTAAAACCCTAAACCCTAAAAAAACTTTAAAAAATCTTTAAAAACCCTAAACCTACAAAACCCTAAAAACCTTTTTAAACCCTAAACCTAAAAACCCAATAAAACACTCGGAAAACCCTAAAAACCTTTGAAAATCCTAAACCGAAAAAACCCAATAAAACCTCTAAAAACCCTAAACCTAAAAACCCGAAGCCCTAAACCCTAAAAAAATCTAAACCTAAAACCCTAAGAAATCCTAAACCCTAAATCCTAAGCTCTAAGAAATCCTAAACCCTAAGAAACACTAAAAAAAATCCTAAACCCTAAACACTAAGATACCTCAAACCCTAGAAACCCAAAAAATAACTTTAAAAAACCTTAAAATCCTAAAACACGTTAAGAACCCTAAACCTAAAATACCCCCAAAAAGGCCTAAAAAGCTTTTAAAAAAACCCTATAAAAAACCTTTAAAACCCTATAAAAGCTTTTAAGAAGCACTAAACCCTAAGAATCCCTCAAACCCAAAATACCTTTAAAACCCTAAACCTAAAAAACCCTAAAAACCCTATAAAAAAAAACCTTTCAAACCCTAATCCTAAAAAACTCAAAAAAAACCAAAGCACTAAGCCCTAAACCCTATATCCTAAACCCTAAACTCTAAACTCAAAACCCTAAAACCCCAAACCCTAAACCCTAACCCTAAACCCTAAAAACCTTTAAAAAACCCTAAATCCTTAAAACCACAAAAACAATAAAAAAAACCTTTAAAAATCCTAACCTTAAAAAACCATAAGAAACCCTAAACTCTACAAAACACTTAAAAACCTTAGACATAAAAAAACCTTTAAAAATCATAAACCTAAAAAACCCAAAAAAATAGCCCTAAGCCCTAAACCATATACCCTAAAAAACCTTTAAAACCCTAAACCTAAAAAACCCAAAAAAAAACCCTAAGAAACCTTAAAAACTCTAGGCCTAAAAAACCCTAAGTCCTAAACCCTAAACCAAAACCTCTAAACCCTAAGAAACCTAAATCCTAAACCCTAACCCTATACCCTAGTCCTTAAGAAACCCAACACCTTAAGAAATCCTAAACTATAGAAAACCCTAAAAAACCTTTAAAACCCTAACCCTAAAAAACAATAAAAAATCATAAAAAACATTTAAAACTCTAAACCAAAAAATCCCTAAAAAATCAAAAGAAATCCTAAAATCTAAGCCCTAAGAAACCATAAACCCTAAAAAACCCTAAAAACCTTTCAAAACCCCTAAACCTTAAAAACCCTAAATATCCAAAAAAACCTAAAAAGATCCTAAACCTAAAAAAACTCCAAGCCCTATACCCTATGACCTAAAAAATGCTAAATCCTAAATCCTAAGAAACCCTAAGCCCTAAGAAACCCTAAACCTTAAGAAACCCTTAACCCTAAAAACCTTAAAGAAAACTCGAAACCTAAAAAACCCTATACCTAAAAAACCCTATACCTAAAAAACCCTAAAAGCCATTAAAAAATCTTTAAAACCCTAAACCTAAAAAATGCTTTAAAACCCTAAGCCCTAAATCCCAAAACCTAAGAAACCTTAAACCCTAAGAAACCCTAAAAACCTTGTAATATCCTAAACCTAAAAACCTTTAAAAACCCTAAACCTAAAAGGCCTTAAAAAGCCTAAGTCTGAAACCCTAAACCCTAAAATACCCTAAACTTAAAATCCCAAACTCTAAACCCTAAAAACCTTTAAAACCCCCTAAACCTACAAAAACCCTAAAAATCTTTTAAAACCCTAAACCTAAAACATTCTAAGCCCTAAATCCGAAAAAACCCTAAATCTAAGACCCTAAACCCTATGAAGCCCTAAACCCAAAGAAACCCTAAACCCTAAAAACCATACAACCCTAAAAAAATCCTAAACCTAAAACCCCCTTAAAATCCTTTAAACCTTTTAAAACCCTAAACCCTAAGAAACCCCTAGAAACCTAAAACCTTAAGAAATCCTAAATCCTAAATCCTAAGCCCTAAGAAATCCTAAAAACTTTTTAAAACCTTACACCTAAAAAACACTAAAAACCCTAAAAAACTTGAAAAACCTAAACCTAAAAAACCCTAAAAACCATAATCCCTAAAAAAACTAAAAAATTACTAAAAACCCTTAAAAACCATAAACCTAAAAAACCCTAAAAAAACTTTAAAAACCCTAAACCCTAAATCCTAAACCATAAAAAACTTTTTAAAAAACTAAACCTAAAACCCTAAGAACCCCTAAATGCTAAGAAGCCCTAAGAAACCCCAAGAAACCCTAAACCCTAAACTCTAAGAAATCCTAAAAAAACTTTAAAAACCCAAAACCTAAAAAAACTTTAAAAACCTTAAAAAACTCTAAACCTAAAAAAACCCTAAAAAAAACCTTAAGCCCTAAACCCTAAGCACTAAAAACCCTAAAAAACCCCTAAATCTAAAAACCTAAACCCTAAGCGCTACGAAACTCTAAACCCTTAACCCTAACAAACCATAAACTCTAAAAAACCCTAAAACCTAAAAAAGACCCTAAAACCTTTTAAAAATCTAAAGAAACCCTAGCCCTAAAAGTTAAAAACCTTACGAAACCCTAAACCCTAAATCCTAAAAAGCAAAAAACCCTAAACCCTAAAATCTAAGAAACCTTAAACCCCAAAAATCCCTAAAAACATTAAAAATGCTAAAACCCATTAAAAAGCCATAAAACCTTTTAAAACCCTAAATCTAAAAAATCCTAAGTTCTAAATCGAAAAACCCCTAAACTCTATGAAACCCTAAAATACCCTGAAACCTTAAAAACCCTTAAACCCTAAGTCCGAAACCTTAAACCCTAAAAATCCTAAAAAAAAACTAAATTTAAAACCCTACACCCTCGAAAACCCTAAACCCTAAACCCTAAACCCTAAGCCTTAAAAAACCCTAATCCCTAAGAAACCCTAAACCCTAGAAAAACCTTTAAAAATCCTAAACCTATAAAATCAAAAAAAAACTAAAAACCATTAAAAAGGCTAAACCTAAAAAACCCTATAAACAACTCTCAAACCTAAACCCTAAAAACCCCTATAAAACCCTACATCTAAAACCCTAAAACTCTAAGAAACACTAAACCTAAGAAACTGAAAATCCTAAACTCTAAAAAAACATAAGAAACCCTATACCCTAAGAAACTTAACCCTAAACCCTAAAAAACCTTTTAAAACCTAAACCCAAAGAAAACCCAACCCCTATACCCTAAAAAACACTAAAAAAAACCATAGACCTAAAATGCAAAATCCTAAGCCCTAAGAAACCATAAGAATAAAAAAACCCCAAACCTTAAATCCTAAACCCCATGAAACCCTAAAACCTAAATCTTAAGCCCTAAGAAATCCTTAAAAACCCTAAACCCTAAGAAATCTAAATCATAAGCCCTAAGAAATCCTAAAAATACCTTAACCCTAAACTCTAAGAAACCCGAGGAATCCCTAAAAACCTAAATCCTAAAAAATCCTAAACACTAAACCCTAAGCCCTAAGAAACCCTAAACCCTATACCCAAAAAAATCCTTAAAAACCTTAAACCTATAAAACCCTAAAAAACTCTCCATAAAACCTCTAAAATACTAAATCTAAAAACCCTAAGCCCTAAACCCTAAAAAAAACCCACACCTAAAACCCTAAACCCTAAATGTTAAGAAACCCTAAACCCTAAACCATAAGCCCTAAGAAACCCTAAACCTTAAACCCTAAGAACCCCTAAACACAAAGAAATCCTAAACCCTAAGAAAGCCTAAGAACCCCTAAACCCTAAGAAATGCTAAACCTTAAGAAAGCCTAAACCCTTAACCCTAAGAAACCCTAAACCCTAACAAAACCTTTGAAAACCCTAAGCCTCAAAAACCCAAAAAAATCCTAAAAATCCCTAAATCTAAAAAATCCGAAAAAACCCAAAGCCTTAAATCCTAAACCCTAAAAAACCCTAAAAATCCTAAACATAAAACCCTAAACCCTAAAAATCATAAACCTAAAACCCTAAACCCTAAGCCCTAAGAAACCCTAAACTCTAAATCCTAAGAAATCTTTTAAAACCCTAAACCCTAGACACTAAGAAATTTTAGCCCTATACCCTAAGAAACCCTAAACCCTAAATAACCAAAACCCTAAAACCACCTTAAACCCCCTAAACCCTAATCCCTAAGAAACACCAAATACTAAGAAACCCTAAAAAACCCTAAAACCTTTAAACCCCTAAACTTAAAAAACCCTAAAAACTAAAAAATCCCTAAATTTAAAAATCTTTAAAAAAAACCCTAAGCCCTATGCACAAAACCCTAATAAAACCCTAAACCCTAAAACCTAGGCCCAAAGACACCCCAAGTCCTAAACCCTAAGAAACACTAAACTATAAATCCTAAGAAACCCTAAACCCTAAAAATCTTTAAAAAAACCTAAGCCTAAAAACCATTAAAAAAACCTACAACCTAAAATCCCTAAAAAAAAAAAACCCTAACCTTAAAACCCTAAATCCTAAAAAATCTTTAAAAACCCTAAAACTATAAAACCCTAAAAACCTTGTACAACACTAAAAAAAGCCCTAAAAACCTTTAAAATCCTAAACCCAAAAAACCCTATAAAACCTTTAAAAACCCTAAGCCCTAAACCCTAAAAAAATCTAAACCTAAAACCCTAAACTCTAAGAAATCCTAAACCCTAAATCCTAAGCTCTAAGAAACTCTAAGAAATCCTAAACCCTAAGAAACACTAAAAAATCCTAAACCCTAAGATACCCCAAAAAAATCTAAAAACCCTTAAAACCCCTAAACCTAAAAATCCTTTAAAAATCTAAAAAACCTTAAAAACCCTAAACCTAAAATACCCTAAAAAAAGACCTAAAAACCTTTAAAAATCCTAAACCCAAAAAATCCTAAAAATTCCTAAGCTCTAAACCCTAAAAAACCCTAAAACTAAAACCCTAAATACTAAGAAACCCTAAGCCCTAAGTCCTAAGCCCTAAGAAACCTTAAACCCAAAACCCTAAGAAACCCCAAGAAACCTAAAACCCTAAGAAATCATAAATCCTAACCCCCTAAGAAATCCTAAAAACTTTTAAAAACCCAAAACCTAAAAAACACTAAAAACCCTAAAAATCTTGAAAAACCCTAAACCTAAAAAACCCTAAAAACCATAAGCCCTAAAAAACCCTAACCTAAAACACTAAACCCTAAAAAATACTAAAAACCCTTAAAAACTATAAACCTTTAAAAAACTTTAAAAACCCTAACCCTAAAAAACCCTAAGCCCTACAACCTAAAAACCTTTATAAAAATCCTAAACCCAAAGAAGCTCTAAGAATCCTTAAAGCCTAAAAAATCCTAAACCAAAAAAACCCTTAAAAAATCCTATAAAAACATTTAAAAACCTTAAACTTAAAAAACCCTAAAAAAATCCTAAGCCTTAAACCATAAACCATAAAAAACCCTACAAAAATCTTAAACCCCAAACCCCAAACCCTAAACCTTTAGAAACCATAACCCTAAACCCTAATTCCTATGAAATCATAAGAAAACCTAAACTCTTAAAAAAACCTTAAGAAGCCCTAAACCCTAAGAATCCTTGCCAATCCAAAATACCTTTAAAAACCCTAAACCTAAAAAACCCTAAAAATCCTAAAAAAAACCTTTTAAAACCCTAATCCTAAAACACTCAAAAAAACCCTAAACCCCTAAACCCGAAACTCTAAGGTCTAAACTCAAAAGCCTAAAACCCTAAGCCCTAAACCCGAAACTCTAAGGTCTAAACTCAAAAGCCTAAAACCCTAAGCCCTAAACCCTAAATCCTCAGAAATCCTAAATCCTAAGAAGCCTTAAACCCTTAGAAATCATAAACCCTAAAAAACTCTAAAAACCTTTAAAAACCCTAAAAAAAACCTTTTAAAACCCTGTAAAAAACCCTAAAATCTAAAATACCCTTAAAAACCCTAAAAAAAACTTTTAAAAACCATAAACCTAAATAACCCTAAACTCTAAATCCTAAACCTTAAAAAAAAAAAATTTTAAAAAAACCTCAAACCCTAAACCTTAAGAAACCCTATAACCCTATACCCTAAAAAACCTTCAAAACCCTAAACCTAAAAAACCCTAAAAAAACCCCTAAGAAACCTTAAAAACTCTAAGCCTAAAAAACTCTAAGTCCTAAACCCTAAACCTAAACCCTTAAACCCTAAGAAACCTAAATCCTAAACCCTAATCCTAGACCCTAGGCCTTAAGAAACTCTACACCTTAAGAAATCCTAAACCATAGAAAACACTAAAAAACCTTTGAAACACCCTAAAAAACAAAATAAAATCCTATAAAACTATTAAAACTTAGCCTAAAAAACCCTAAAAAATCGTAAAAACCTCAAAAACATTAAAAACCCTAAACTCTAAACCCTAAGCCCTAAGAAAACCAAAGAAATCCTAAACCCTAATCCCTAAGAAATCATAAACCCAAAACCCTAAAAACCTTTCAAAACCCCTAAACCTAAAAAACCTTAAAAGTCCAAAAAAACCCTAAATTTAAAAAATCCTAAGCCCTATACCCTATACCCTAAAAAACCCTAAACCCTAAATCCTAAGAAACCCTAAATCCTAAGAAACCTAAATCCTAAACCCTAACCCTAGACCCTAGGCCTTAAGAAACCCTACCCCTTAAGAAATCCTAAACCATAGAAAACCCTAAAAAACCTTTAAAACCCTAACCCTAAAATACAATAAAAATCCCAAAAAACTTTTAAAACTCTAAACCTAAAAAATCGTAAAAAACCATAAAAAACCTTTAAAATCCTAAACTCTAAACCCTAAGCCCTAAGAAAACCGAAGAAATCCTAAACCCTAAACCCTAAAAAAACCCTAAAAACCTTTCCAAACTCCTAAACCTAAAAAACCCTAAAAATCCAAAAAACCTTAAAAAATCCTAAACCTAAAAACCCAAAGCCATATACCCTATACCCTAAAAAACCCTAAATCCTAAGAAACCCTTACCCTAATAAACCCTTAACCGTAAAAACCCCTAAAAACCTTACAGAAAACCCTAAACCAAAAAAACCCTAAAAACCCTTTAAAAATCTTTAAAACCCTAAACCTAAACAAAGTTGTAAACCCCTAAGCCCTAAATCCCAAAACCTAAGAAACCCAAAAAACATTTTAAAATCCTAAACCTAAAACTCCTAAAAAAAATCCTAAAAACCTTTAAAAACCCTAAACCTAAAAAGCCTTAAAAACCCTAAGTCCTAAACCCTAAACCCTAAAACACCCTAAACCTAAAACCCCAAACTCTAAACCCTAAAAACCTTTAGAAACCCCTAAATCTAAAGAAACCCTAAAAAACTTTTAAAACCCTAAACCTAAAAAACCCTAAGCACTAAATTCTAAAAAACCCTAATTCTAAGACCCTAAACTCTATGAAGCCCCAAACCCAAAGAAATCCTAAGCCCTAAGAAATCCTAAACCCTAAAAACCATAAAACCCTAAAAAAAACCTAAACATAAAAAACCCTAAAAATCCTTTAAAACCTTTAAAACCCCTAAATCTAAACACACTAAAAACCCCTAAGCCCTAAACCCTAAATCCTAAACCTTAAAAAACTTTTAAAAAAACTAAACCTAAAACCCTAAGCCCTAAGAAACCCTAAACTCTATGAAATCATAAAAAACACTTAAAAAACCCAAAACCTAAAAAAAAAAATTAAAAACCTTAAAAAACTCTAAAACTAAAAAAACCCTAAAAAAGCCTTAAGCCCTAAACCCTAAACCATAAAAAAACCTATAAAAAACCCCTAAATGTAAAAACCTAAACCCTAAGCACTAAGAAACCCTAAACCCTTAACATTAAGAAACCATAAACTCTAAAAAACCCTAAAACCTAAAAAAGACCTAAAAACCTTTAAAAAATCTAAAAAAACCCTAGCCCTAAAACTTAAAAACCCTAAGAAATCCTAAACCCTAAATCCTAAACTGCAAAAACCCCTAAATCCTAAACACTAAAATCTAAGAAGCCCTAAGAAACCTTAAACTGTAAAAAACCCTAAGAACTTTTAAAACCCTAAAACCCATAAAAAAGCCTTAAAACCTTTTAAAACCCTAAATCTAAAAAATACTAAGTTCTAAATCGAAAAAACCCTAAACTCTAAGAAGCCTTAAGCCTAAAAAACCCTAAAATACCCTAAAAACCTTAAAAACCCTAAACCCTAAGCCCGAAACCTTAAACCCTATAAATACTTAAAAAACCCTAAACCTAAAACCCTAGACCCTCAAAAACCCTAAATCCTAAATCCTAAATCCTAAACCCTAAGCCCATTAGCCTAAGCAACTTCACCAACAAGATTATATCAAAGCTCATTTGCCTCATACTTGCTCCTATACTTCCTGGCCTTATTTCACCTAATCAATCGGAGGTTTGTAAGAGGAAGAAGTATCTCAGAAAACATCATGTTAGCCCATGAGATTATTCATGGTATTAAGACACCTACAGTTGGTGAGAATGTGGTTATCAAGCTCGACATGGCCAAAACATATGATAGAGTTTCATGGTCTTATACTTGTTTGGTTCTGAGAAGAATGGGGTTTAGTGAGACCATCATTGATATGATTTGGCGAATTATGGCAAATAATTGGTACTCCATCATTGTTAATGGGTCCAGACATGGCTTCTTCCACTCTACTAGAGGATTCAAGCAGGGTGATCCTCTTGCTCCTGCCCTATTTATTTTAGGTGCGGAGGTGCTGTCCCGAATGTTGAATAGTCTACACAATTATCATCTCTACCATGGTTTCTCTATGGAAGAAAGAGGCCCTCAGATTAACCACTTGAGCTTTGCGGATGACATTATTATTTCTCCTTAGGCAGAAAAGAAACTCTCCAGCTTATCATGAAAACTTTGACTCTATATGAACAGACCTCGGGGTAGCTTATAAACAAGAACAAGAGTCACTTCATGATGTCTTCTAATGCACTCCAGGACAATGTGAATACGGTGAAACGGGTTACAGGTTTTAACCAGAAGCAAAATCCCATTACCTATCTGGGATGTCCTCTCTATATAGGCAGACAGAGAGTTATGTACTTCACATAAATGATTTCTAAGGTGGTTAGCAGGATTAGAGGATGGCATTCCAAAATCCTCAGTTATGGTGGCAGGGCCACTCTTGTGAGACATGTTCTTCAGTTACTTCCCATTCATCTTCTCTCGGCCATTACTCCTCCCAAGACTACTCTCAAACAGATTGAAAAGGTTACTGCTGACTTTTTTTGGGGGTGGAAAGATGACAAGAAAAAATACCACTGGTCTTCCTGGAAGAATCTTAGTTATCCATACGATGAAGGTGGTATTGGAATGAGAGAAATTGCAGATGTATTTAAATCTCTTCAGTTCAAGCAATGGTGGATTTTCAGATCAAAATCGACTTTGTGGGGTGATTTCCTTAGAGCCAAATATTGCTAGAGAGCCAATCCCATCATAAAAAAATATGATACTAGACAGTCGCTAGTGTGGAAGCATATGATGTGTAACAAAGCTATTCTCAAACCTCATATCCAATGGAGACTACACTCGGGTTCTTGTTGTTTTTGGTGGGATAATTGGCTCGAAATGGGGCCCTTAGCTAACTTTCGGCAGGAAAATGGTAGAGCCAACAATATCAAGGTTTCAGAATTTCTTGTTGACGGCCAATGGAATATTGAGATGATTAATCAGATTGCTCCACCTCAACTGATCCCGCTAATTATTTCTACCAGATTTTAGTTCCAACCAAACACCCTAGATCAAGCTATCTGGAAGTTGAATTCTCATGGAAACTTCACTTGTTCTTTGGCATGGCACCTAGCGAGACATCATAGACCCAAGATTTTATCGGATCACCTTACTTGGTATAAAAATATTCCTTTCAAGATTTCCTTTCTTCTCTGGAGAGCTTTATGGGGTAAGTTGCCGATTGATGAGAAAATCGCCTCCTTTGGCTATGCTCCCTCAGATTGTTTTTGTTGTTATAACTCGGGCCCAGACACCATTGATCATATCTTTAATAGCGGCAATTTTGCTAGAAATATTTGGGTTTATTTCTCTGCTACCCTTGGGATTATACATGAAATTACTCCTCTCAAGACACGTATTATGGGATGGTGGCTCCGCAAGCATAGAAACGATTTTCATAAGCTCATTATTCATTCCACCCCTATTTTTATCTGTTGGAACTTGTGGAAGAACAGATGTGCGGCTAAGTACGGGGGGGGGGGGGAAATTCGAATCTTGCAAGAGTAATGTTTGCTATTTTAAAAGACATCTCCAACCTTCTTAGAGTTGTGTTTCCATACATCCAGTGGCCTTCTAATTGGATTCACACAGTGGCATAAATTGAAAAATGCACACATGAAGTAAAAATCACTAAAGTTCTTTGGATTAAACCCAAACTCGGCCTTGTCAAGCTTAACAATGATGGTAGTGCTTTGGGTATTCCGGGTATTATTGGTGCTGGAGGTATTCTGCGTGATCATTTGGGTAATCTCATCATTACACTACTATCCATCAACTTCCTCACAGTGTTAAAGGTTACTACAAGCTAGACAAGATTGGTCTAGCTAGCCTCAGACGAAACAAGATCAAAAGGATCAAAAAGCCACCATGATCGTCACTTTGGTTTGCTCACAACTTGTGCTCTTATGCCCTCCTTTGTTGTCGTTGATAGGTTTCTAGTTTAGGTTTTAGGCTCTCCTTTCTTGTTTTTTACTTGTACAGGGAGAGTCTCCCTTATTTATGTTTTCCTAGTTTCTTTGTATCGAGAGGAGTCCTCTTTAATGACCCTCCAGGTCATTTCTGTGTTAATGCCTTCTTTCTGTCGTTTAGAGCATTCCTGTAGCGACCCCGAGTCATTTATGACTTGTTGGCACTAACAATTCGGTTGCCTGGTCGTTCGTTTGGGTTTTATGCCCATTTTTTTATTTTGGAGCTTTTGAACCTTGAAAAGTTGACTTCGGTCATAACTTCTGGTAAACGACCTCAGATGAGAATTCTGACGGTTTCATCAGCTCCGGAAAGGCTAAATTAGGCTAGAAGCATGGTTCGCATGAGTCCCGGGGTTTCCGGTGTGAATTTGGGGCCGATTAGCTCTTTAGCCTTTGGAAATTGGCCTAAGGTTGACTTTGGTCAACTTTCTTGAAAAACACACTTGGATGAAAATTCCGACAGCGCGGTTAGTTTTAGAATGCCGAGTTTGGTCTAGAACGACCTTTCGAGAATTACCGGGAGCTTCCAATCAAAATTCGAGGCCCTTGGTAAAATTTTGCTAAAATGGCATAATGGGTGTGGGACCCACTTTTTTTCAAAACGACCTCGTATGGAAATTTTGACAGCGCCATTGAGTCCGGAATGTCAAATTTAGTGGGGTAGAATATATGGTTTATTTTGATCGGGTCCCGAACGAATTCCGAGGGTCCGTTAGTCGACTTTAAGAAAATAGCTAAAATCTGGTTGCTGGTGCGGACCTTTAGCGACCAGAAATTGGACTTTTAGTGACAAGAAATGGTCTTTAGCGGCGAGGTTTGGGTTTTATAACCCAGAAATTTCAGCTCTCACCCTCATTTTCAAATGCCAATTTCTCCCTCATCCGAGCTCCGATTTGAGTGATTCGAAGTCCTGTATGATCGTGAAGATTGTGGCTAGGAAGTGGAGTGATCGGAATGTGTTGGTGAACCCTCGTTTGTGGTGAAATTCAGCTCGAAGCTGCTGCCATCAACTTATGATTTCTTCTTCATTTTAAATTTTGATATCTCGAGTTCAAGAGCTCCTTTTTTGGTAATTCAAAGTCCCTAGTGTTTGAGTTTTCTTTGGCTTCGTATATTTGAGGTTGGGTTTTGATGGGTGCACCTCGTTCTACGTGAAATCGGATGTAAACCCCTTTTTTGGCCTATTTTTGTTAGTTTTAGATTTGTTATTGTTTTGTTGATTGGGAGCGGATCCGACCCCTATTTGATAAACTAGTTTAGGATTAGTGTTGGAAGAAGGATTTGGGACATTTTGACGGAGTCAATTCTGGGAAATCCGGAGCGGGTCCCACTTTGCCCGATTTTGACCCAAAACTTGGTCTGTCTCCGAATTTGTTAATTTTGGTGTCTAAACAATCGTATTGACCTGTGATTCTATTTTTTGTAGCGCGGCAGTAGTCTGAGGCTGTTTGGAAGGGGAAAACTCCAATTAAGTTACTTGGAGCGCGCGTGATCGTCTTTTTGGTAGGTACGGCTTCTCTTCTTTCTAGATTGAGCCTGATTGTGTAAATGCTGGTTTATATTTGTGAATCTGGGGTGGTTAGTTAGTATTGTTTCCCTTGTTCCCCGACTTCCTCAGTTTAGAGTTGACTGATGGGTTGTTATGAGCTAGTATCATGCTATAGGTTGGGCTGTTGATTTGATTTGCCGATATGCATGCTGTGGGTATCTGTTGGTGGTTATCTGATGTTACATGAGTGGGTCCGGGTGGATCTGGTTGATGATTGACTGATTATTGTGATTCTGCCTTAGAATAGGTTGTGATTTATTGACATAGTCTCATGTACCTCGTTGACTTGAGTATGTATCCCGACGTCGTTTCGGATGGACTAGATCCTTGTAGACTGATATAGCAGACTTGGGTCAGATTATGAGCCTTAGTATAGGCGTTTTCGTGGCTTTCGGACCTTCCGATTCTTTGCCCCTTATCTCTGGGATTTTTGGGATGCTGCCGAAGATATCGTGGTTGCACCGATTGTCGGCTGGATTGTGTTAGGCTGGGAGCCTTCGGTTGGTATATATGTGGGGGCGGCGGCCTGTGATTTTTAGTCTCTTAGTGTATTATTTTTGTGGCTTATCCAGTTTGTGACGGCTGGCTCCAGTATGCGGTTGACGTTACTCGGTTATCACTCAGGATTTCCTGTGCTAGGTTGACGGGGGTAGGCTACTCGCTCCGGTCCGCAGCTGATATTACACGATTACAACTCGTTATTTCCAGTGCGAGTCCGTGGAGCATAGGCTATTAGTCCTAACTATGCGACCGACGTATCCGGTGGAACAAGTATTTCCAGCGTTAGACTGTCGAGTGTGGGCTATTTATGCCAGTCCGAGACTGAGATTGCCCGGTTAGAGTCCGGCATTTCGAGCTCTTGATTGATGACTGAGCTGGGCTCTCATATTTATGACTGAGCTGGGCTCTCATATTTATGACTGAGCGGGGCTCTGATGGTAATGATTGGGCGGGCCCCTGGTGTTGTTCTTGAGTTGGTTATTCCTTCGTTTCTGTAGAATAGCTCTTCTGTGTACCTGTCGGGCTTATGGGAGTCCGTTCAGGTTTTTTTAAACTTGCGCACGAGTTTGCCCAGCGGGCCTTATGGGGGGCTCAGCTGGGTTTATTTTAGTTATTTCTTTGTGCTTCCTTTCAGATTTTCCATTTCCTGTTTTGTTGACCTCTGTTTGTGCTGATTATATCTTGTCCGCTTGTTTTTACCCTTCTTGCTCAGTCGGCCTATGATGCCTACTAGGTACCTGTTGTTTTGGTACTCATGCTACACTCTGCATCTGTTTTCATGATGCAGGTCCGAGCCCCAGCTATCAGCGTTGATATCGAGCCTGCAGCGGTCTGTTCAGGAAACGAGGGTGAGCACATTTTGGCGGTCTGTTCAGGAGACGAGGGTGAGCACGTGACTATCTTCGGGAGGCTACAGGATGTCCTTAGGATGTTATCCTATCTTTGTATATTTGTCGTGCGTTGGTGTCCAGTTGGTTTCTTGAAATCTCACTTGTGTCCTTCTGTCACAGGATGGCTCGTACGCGTAGTAGAGGTCGACCCCGAGGTTGAGGTGTGGCACCAGGCTGAGGTAGAGAGAGGACTCCGAAGCTGGAGCCTCGAGCAGAGCAGATTCCGCCTCATCCGGTGGGGCCGGGACCAGCCCAGCCACCACCAGTTCCAGTTATCGCCCTAGATCTTCAGGGCATGCTTGCCCAGCTTTTAGCTGCTATTGGTAGTATGCAGCAGCAGCAAGTTCCAGAGCCAATTCTTGCGCAGCAGGACCAGCCTTCAGCAGCGGCTCCAGAGGTTCATCAACCGCCAGCCCCAGTTGTGGTTCAATTAGACCCTTTGGACGGGGTTATGCCTCTGCGAGAGCAGAAGATGCTCGGTGTGTTCCTTAGAATGTCACCACCGAGATTTTCAGGGGCTGTGGGAGAGGATGCCCACGAGTTTCTGACTACTTATCGGGAGAGGTTGCATACATTGGGATTAGTGGAGTCTAGAGGAGTCGACTTCACGGCCTACCAGTTAGACGGACCAGCTAGACAGTGGTGGCGCTCTTTCATTGAGACAAGGCCAGTTGGATCTCCACCAGTGTCGTGGGAGAAGTTTTCTGAGGCTTTTCTGGCCAGATTTATTCCACGGAGCATCAGGGACCGACTCCGTGATGAGTTCTCGAGGTTGGAGCAGGGCTCCATGAGAGTATCTGAGTACGAGGCTAGATCTCTGGAGTTGTCTCATCATGCCACCATGATTCTACCTACAGAGAAGGAGAGGGTCCGATGCTTTGTTAGGGGATTGAGGCTACAGTTGAGGATTGAGTCGCAGTCTATGTTGTCAGCGGGCTGTTCTTTTCTTGATGTGGTAGACCATGCCCGCACCATTGAGCAACTTCGTCGCGAGGCCCACGGAGGCAGCGACAAGAGGGCTAGGTCAGATGATAGCTTCGGTGGGACCCATCGTAGGTCGAGGGATACCCGGGATCAAGGTTATCAGAGGTTTCAGTCAGGGCAGTCTAGTCGGCCATATCAGGCATCGTTACAAACTTTAGAGGGTGATCAGCACCGTCAGAGTGGGTATAGTACCGGTCCGAGTCAGGGCCGAGGTGGGTTTTAGTCAGGTGCATCAGGTCGGGGTGGCCGACCTCCAGCGGTTAGCAGGTCTTCAGTGGTTTCTTCACTTGTGGGGAGCTTGGTCATTGGGCCAGGGAGTGCCCTTTTTCTAGATCAGCTTTACCAGCTCCTCTGGCAGCGAGACCGGTTTCAGCGGTAGCACCTCCAGCTAGAGGAGGAGGTCAGCAGCATGGTTCTTGGGGAGGTCCCAGGGGAGGCAGGACAGGTGGTAGAGTGGACGCGAGAGGTAGAGGTGCCCAGGGCCACTGTTATGCAGCTCCAGCTAGAGCAGAGGCCGAGGCGTCTGATGCTGTGATCACAGGTACGGTTCTCTTATGCCATCAGTCCGCTTCAGCTTTATTTGACCCAGGTTCTACCCATTCTTATGTGTCAACTTATTGTGTTCCTCGATTGGGAGTGAGTCCTGAGCCCTTGTCTGTGCCTTTGCGTGTTTCGACCCCAGTAGGAGATTCATTAGTAGTGGATCAGGTTTCTAGATCCTGTGTGGTGACTATTCAGGGGAAGGACACTCTGGTTGATCTTATTGTGCTATGTATAGTAGACTTTGATGTGATTCTAGGTATGAATTGGTTGTCCCCTTGTCGGGCTGTCTTGGACTGTTATGCCAAGACCGTGACTTTAGCTATTCCTGGTATCCCGCCGGAGGTGTGGCAAGGTTCTTGTAGTCGCACACCAGTTGGGGTGATTTCTTGTATGCGGGCTCAGAGGCTGGTGGACAGTGGATGTTTGGCATATTTGGTATATGTTAGAGATGTGAGTAGGGAGGGCCCTACCGTCCACTCAGTACCTATTTTCTGAGAGTTCGCAGATGTGTTTCCTGCTGAAATTTTTGGCCTACTCCCAGATCGGGACATTGATTTTGCCATAGACTTAGAGCAGGGTACTAGTCCTATTTCTATCCCTCCGTATTGTATGGCACCTGCAGAGCTCAGGGAGCTCAGTGATAAGCTTCAGGATCTCTTGAGTAGAGGGTTTATCCGACCCAGTATGTTGCCTTGGGGTGCCCCAGTCCTGTTTGTGAGGAAGAAGGACTGCACCATGAGGATGTGCATCGATTACAGGCACTTGAATAAGGTGACGGTGAAGAACCGTTATCCTATGCCTCGTATAGATGATTTATTTGACCAGCTTCAGGGTGCAGCAGTGTTTTCGAATATTGACTTGAGGTCCGATTATCATCAGCTGAGGATTAGAGCTGCGGACATCCCGAAGACAGCCTTTAGGACTTGTTATGGTCATTATGAGTTCCTGGTGATGTCTTTTGGGTTGACTAATGCCCATGCCGCATTTATGGATCTGATGACTCGAGTGTTCAGGCAGTACTTAGATTCCTTCGTCATTGTCTTCATCGATGACATCTTGGTATACTGGCGGAGCCACAGTGATCATGAGCAGCACTTGAGGACAGTGCTCCAGACTTTGAGAGACCATCGGCTTAATGCCAAGTTCTCAAAGTGCGAATTTTGGTTGGAGTCTATAGCATTCTTGGGGCACGTGGTGTCCAAGGATGGCATTATGGTTGATCCGACGAAGATTGAGGCTATTCATGGTTGGGCTAGGCCCACTTTTTTGACTGAGATTCGGAGCTTCGTCGGACTAGCGGGGTATTACAGACGCTTTGTTGAGGGTTTCTCCACATTAGCAGTGCCTTTGATACGGTTGACTCGCCAGGATGTTCTATTTGTGTGGTCGGAGGAGTGCGAGAGGAGCTTTCTGAGACTTGAGGAGTTGCTTACTACTGCTCCTATCTTGACTCTTCCAGTTGAGGGCGAGGGCTTCACGGTCTATTGTGATGCATCCGGCGTTGGTTTGGGTTGTGTTCTGATGTAGCAGGGCCGGGTTATTGCTTATGCGTCGAGGCAGCTTAAGTTGCATGAGCGCAACTACCCCACTCATGACTTGGAGTTGGTGGCGGTAATTTTTGCGCTTAAGATCTGGAGGCATTACCTGTATGGAGTTCATTGTGAGTTGTTCACTGATCATATGAGCCTTCAGTATATTATGACGCAGAGGGATCTTGATTCGAGGCAGCGCCGGTGGATTGAGCTCCTGAAGGACTACGACCTCTCTGTTCTTTACCATCTGGGAGGGGCAAATGTAGTAGCGGACGCCTTGAGTCGGAAGGCAATGACTATGGGTAGTCTACTTTCCTTTATGTCTCGAAGCGGCCCTTGGCTTTGGACATTCAGTCCTTAGCTAATTAGATGATCAGACTCGACGTTTTGGATTCCAGTTGGGTGCTAGCTTATGTGGTGGTTCAGTCATCTCTATTTGACCAGATCTGTAGTCGCCAGTTTGAGGATGAGTCTTTGATAGCACTCAGAGATAGAGTGTTGGCAGGTGATGCTGGGCAGGCAACCTTAGATTCAGATGGTGGGGTTTTGCAATTTGTTCGCCGTTTGTGTGTTCCCAGAGTTGGTGATTTGTTCCACCTGATCCTTAGCGAGGTCCATGATTCCAGATATTCTATTCATCCGGGCACAATAAAGATGTATCGTGATTTGAGACAACATTACTGGTGGAGCGGTATGAGGAGAGACATCTCAGATTATGTCTCCCGTTGTTTGTGTTGCCAGCAGGTTAAGGTTGAGCATATGAGGCATGGGGGAGAGTTGCAGAGGATGCCCATTCCTGAGTGGAAGTGGGAGCGCATCACCATGGACTTCGTTGTTGGATTGCCACGAAATCCTAGAGGTGTTGACAGTATCTGGGTCATCTGGATCGATTGACCAAGTCAGCACACTTCATACCCGTTCATACATCCTTCCATGCTAAGAGGTTAGCCCGTATCTACATTCGGGAGGTCGTCCATCTTCATGGTGTGCCTGTTTCTATCATTTCAGACCGGGGCCCACAGTTCACTTCTAGCTTTTGGAGAGCATTTCAGGGAGAGTTGGGCACCCATGTGGATCTTAGCACAACATTTCACCACAGACTGATGGTCAGTCAGAGCGCACTATCCAAGTGCTTGAGGATATGTTGCGGGCCTGTGTTATAGACTTTGGAGGTCAGTGGGACCATTTCTTGCCCTTGGCGGAGTTTGCGTATAACAACAGCTACCATTCTAGCATCCAGATGGCCCCGTTTGAGGCCCTATATCGTAGGCATTGTCGCACTCCCGTTGGTTGGTTTGACTCTACGGAGCCTAGGTCGCATGGTACAGATTTGTTTCAGGAGTCCTTGGAGCATGTGAGGTTGATCCAGGATAGGCTCAGGACTGCTCAGAGTAGACAGAGAAGTTTTGCAGACCGCAGGCGTCGACCGTTGAGTTTTGCTGTGGGTGCTAGAGTATTCCTCCGAGTATCGCCCATAAAGGGCGTGATGAGATTTGGGAGGCAGGGCCAGCCTAGCCCCAGGTTTATTTGGCCTTTTGAGATTTTGAGGGCAGTTGGTGAGGTGGCTTATGAGTTAGCCTTACCTCCAGCTTTCTCAGCTATACATCCAGTTTTCCATGTGTTGATGCTGCGCCGATATGTTCCAGATGAGTCTCATGTTCTCCAGTATGACGCCGTTGAGTTGGATGATTGCTTGACCTATTCTGCGGAGCCAGTTGCTATTTTGGCCAGAGAGGTGAGGCAACTGAGGTCGAGAGCCATTCCTGTTGTTAAGGTCTGTTGGACGCATCGTCCAGTTGAGGAGGCTACCTGGGAGATCGAGCAAGAGATGCAGGAGCAGTTCCCCAGCTTGTTTGAGCCCTCAGGTACTTCTTAATTGTTACTTTCGCAGACGAAAGTCCTTTTATTAGTGGATATTGTAATGACCCTCCAGGTCATTTCTGTGTTAATGCCTTCTTTCTGTCATTTAGAGCGTTCCTGTAGCGACCCCGAGTCATTTATGACTTGCTTGCACTGACGATTCGGTCGCCTGGTCGTTTGTTTGGGTTTTATGCTCATTTTTCTATTTTGGAGCTTTCGAACCTTGAAAAGTTGACTTTGGTCATAACTTCAGATAAACGACCTCAGATGAGAATTCCAACAGTTCCATCATCTCTGAAAAGTCCAAATTAGGCTAGAAGCATGGTTCGCATGAGTCCCGGGGTTTCCGGTGTGAATTTGGGGCGATTAGTTCTTTAGCCTTTGGAAATTGGCCTAAGGTTGACTTTGGTCAACTTTCTTGGAAAACGCACTAGGATGAAAATTCCGACAGCACGGTTAGTTCCAGAATGCCGAGTTTGGTCTAGAACAACCTTTCGAGAATTACCGGGAGCTTCCAATCAAAATCCGAGGCCCTTGGTAGAATTTGGCTAAAATGGCATAATGGGTGTAGGACCCATATTTTGTCGAAATGACCTTGTATGGAAATTTTGACTGCGCCATTGAGTCCGGAATGTCAAATTTAGTGGGGTAGCATATCTGGTTTATTTTTATCGGGTCCCGAACGAATTCCGAGAGTCCGTTCGTCGACTTTAAAAAAATAGCTAAAATCTGGTTGCTGATGCGGACCTTTAGCGACCAGAAATTGGATTTTAGTGACAAGAAATGGTCTTTAGCGGCGAGGTTTGGGTTTTATAACCCAGAAATTTCAGCTCTCACCCTCATTTTCAAATGCCGATTTCTCCCTCATCCGAGCTTCGATTTGAGTGATTCGAAGTCTTGTATGATCGTGGAGATTGTGGCTAGGCAGTGGAGTGATCGGAATGTGTTGGTGAACTCTCGTTTGTGGTGAAATTCAGCTCGAAGCTGCTGCCATCAACTTATGATTTCTTCTTCATTTTAAATTTTGATATCTCGAGTTCTAGAGCTCCTTTTTTGGTGATTCAAAGTCCCTAGTGTTCGGGTTTTCTTTGGCTTTGTATATTTGAGGTTGGGGTTTGATTGGTGCACCTCGTTCTACATGAAATCGGAGGTAAACCCCTTTTTTGGCCTATTTTTGTTACTTTTAGATTTGTTATTGTTTGGTTGATTGTGAGCGAATCCGACCCCTATTTGATAAACTAGTTTAGGATTAGTTTGGGAGAAGGATTTGAGACCTTTTGACGGAGTCAATTCTGGGAAATCCAAAGTGGGTCCCACTTTGCCGGATTTTGACCCAAAAATTGGTCTGTCTCTGAATTTGTTAATTTTGGTGTCTAAACGACCGTATTGACGTTGTGATTCTATTTTTTGTAGCACGGCAGTAGTCTGAGGCCATTTGGAAGGGGAAATCTCCAATTGAGTGACTTGGAGCGCGCGTGATCGACTTTTTGGTAGGTACGGCTTCTTTTCTTTCTAGATTGAGCCTGATTGTGTAATTGCTAGTTGATATTTGTGAATCTGGGGTGGTTAGTTAGTATTGTTTCCCTTGTTTCCCGACTTCCTCAGTTTAGAGTTGACTGTTGTGTTTTTATGAGCTAGTATCATGCTATAGGTTGGGCTGTTAATTTGATTTGCTGATATGCATGTTGTGGGCTATCTGTTGGTGGTTATCTGATGTTGCATGAGTGGGTCCGGGTGAATCTGGTTGATGATTGACTGATTATTGTGATTCTGCATTAGAATAGGTTGTGATTTATTGACATAGTCTCATGTACCTCATTGACTTGAGTATGTATCCGACGTCGTTTCGGATGGACTAGATCCTTGTAGACTGATATAGCAGACTTGGGTCAGATTATGAGCCTTAGTATAGGCGTTTTCGTGGCTTTCGAACCTTCCGATTCTTTGCCCCTTATCGCTGGGATTTTTGGGATGCTGCCGAAGATACCGTGGTTGTGCCGATTGTCGGCTGTATTGTGTTAGGCTGGGAGCCTTCGGTTGGTATATATGTAGGGGCGGCGGCCCGTGATTTTTAGTCTCTTAGTGTATTATTTTTGTGGCTTATCCAGTTCATGACGGCTGGCTCCAGTACGCGGCTGACGTTACTCGGTTATCACTCAGGATTTCCAGTGCTAGGCTGATGGGGGTAGGCTACCCGCTCCGGTCCGCAGCTGACGTTACAGGATTGCAGCCCATTATTTCCAGTGCGAGTCCGTGGAGCATAGGCTACTAGTCCCAGCTATGCGACCGACGTATCCGGTGAAACCAATATTTCCAGCGTTAGGCTGTCGAGTGTGGGCTATTTGTGCCAGTCCGAGACTGAGGTTGCCCGGTTAGAGTCCGGCATTTCCTGCTCGTGACTGAACTGGGCTCTGATATTTATGACTGA
>JAGDQO010002876.1:0-25330 GCA_018342035.1 Solanum appendiculatum
TAAACCCGAAACCCGAAACCCGAAACCCGAACCCCGAACCCCGAACCCAGAACCCCGAACCCCAACCCCGAACCCCGAACCCCGAACCCGGACCCCGGACCCTGGACCCCGGATCCCAGACCCCGGACCCTGGACCCTGGACCCGGAACTCGAAACCCGGAACCCAGAACCCGGAACCCAGAACTCGAAACCTCGAACACCGAACCCCAAACCCCGAAACCCGAACCCTGAACCCCGAACCTCGAACCCCGAACCGCAAACCCTGAACCACGAACCCTGAACCCCGAACCCCAAAACCCAAACCTCGAACCCTGAACCCTGAATCCCGAACCCTAAACCCTGAACCCTACCCTGAACCCTGAACCCAACCCTGTACCCTGTACCCTGAACCCTGAACCCTGAACCCTGAACCCTGAACCCTGAACCCCAACCCCAACCCCGAACCTCGAACCCCGAACCCCGAAACTCGAACCCCGAACAACGAACCCCGAACCCCGAACCCCAACATGAACCCTGAACCCTGTACCCCGATCCCCGATCCACAAACCTCGAACCCCGAACCCCAAACCCCGAACACTGAAAACCGAACCTAAAACCCCAAAACCCGAACCCCAAACCCCGAACCCTAAACCCCAAACCCCGGACCCCCGACCCCCGACCCTCGACCCTGGACCCTGGACCCTGGACCCCGTACCCCGAACCCTGAACCCTGAACCCTGAACCCTGAACCCAACCCTGAACCCTGAACCAAACCCTAAACCCAAAACCCTGAACCCTAACCCCGAACCCTGACCTCGAACCCTAAACCCTGAACCTCGAACTCGAACCCCGAACCTCAAACCCTGAACCCCGAACCCTGAAACCCGAACCCCGAACCCCGAACCCTGACCCTTGAACCCTGAACCCTGAACCCTGAACCCTGAACCCTGAACCCTGAACCCTGAACCCTGAACCCTAAACCTTGAACCCTGAACCCTAAACCCTGAACCCCGACGCCGAACCCCGAACCCAAACCCCTGACCCTTGCCCCTGACCCCTGACCCCTGAACCCTAGACCCTAGACCCTGGACCCTGGACCCTAGACCCTCGACCCCAAACCCTGAACCCCGAACCCCAGACCTCGGACCTCGGACCCTGAACCCTGGACCTCGGACCCCGGACCCCGGACCCCGAACCCCGAACCTCAAACCCTGAACCCAGAACCTCGAACCTCGAACCTCAAACCCTGAACCCCAAACCCCGAACCCTGAACCCTAAACCCCAAACCCCAAACTTGAACCCTAAACCCCAAACCCTAAACCCCTAACCCAAAACCCTAAACCCTAAACCCTAAACCCTAAAACCCTAAACCCTAAACCCTTGTAATAGCGTGAGTTGGTGCCGGGGGGAAAACGCCTGTATTTTGAAGTTCAAAATTGGCCCAGAGCGGGAATAATACCATATTTGCAGTTTTCCGCGTACTATAGTCCACGAAGTTTTTATGATAGAAAGTCCAGACGAATTTTTGGCCGAAATTTTTTGTGGGGGTCCGTTATGATCTACTTAGTGGCGTGAGTTGGTGTCGATGGTCAAACGTCTGCATTTTGAATTTCAAAATTGGCAAAGAGCGGGAATATGTCAATATTTTCCATTTTCCGTGTACTATAGTCCACGGATTTTTAGTGATTGGAGGTCGGGACGGATTTTTGCCAAAAAGTTTTTGTGGGGGTCCGTTAGGACATTATTAATGGCGTGAGTTGGTGACTAGGGGCAAACGTCTGCATTTTGAATATCAAAATAGGCCTAGAGAGGGAATATGGCCATATTTACTGTTTTTCGTGTACTATAGTCCACGGATTTCTGGTGAGTGGAAGTTAGGACGGATTTTTTACCAAAATTTTTTATGGAGGTCCGTTAAGACCTTATTAATGGCATGAGTTCGTGCCGAGGGGCGGAGGCCTGCATTTTGAAGCTCAAAATTGGCCCAGAGCGGGAATATAGCCATATTTGCCGTTTTCTGTGTACTGTAGTCCACAGATTTTTTGTGATAGGAGGTCTGGACGGATTTTTTGCCCAAATTTTTTGTGGGGGTCCGTTAAGACCTAGGGAAAAACGACTGCATTTTGAAGTTCAAAATTGGTCCTGAGCGGGAATATGGCCATATTTGCCGTTTTCCGTGTACTATAGTCCACAGATTTTTTGTGATAGGAGGTTCAGACGAATTTTTTGCTGAAATTTTTTGTGGAGGTCGGTTAAGACCTTATTAATGGCGTCAGTAGGTGCCGAGGGGAAAATGCTTGCATTTTGAGGTTCAATATCGGCCCAGAGCTGGAATATTGCAATATTTACCATTTTTCGTGTACAATAGTCCACAGATTTTTGGTGAGTGGAGGTCCGGACGGATTTTTTGCCGAAATATTTTGTGGGGGTCCGTTAAGATCTTATTAATGGCCTGAGTTGGTGGCGAGGGGCAAACGTCTGCATTTTGAGGTTCAAAATTTGCCAGAGCGGGAATATAGCCATATTTGTCATTTTTCGTGTACTATTGTCCACGGATTTTTGGTGATAGGAGGTTCGGACGGATTTTTTGCTGAAATTTTTTGTGGGGGTCCGTTATGACCTTATTAATGGCGTGAGTTGGTGACGAGGGGTAAATGCTTGCATTTTGAGGTTCAAAATTTGCTCTGAGCGGGAATATGACCATATTTGCCGTTTTTCGTGTACTATAGTGCACGGATTTTTGGTGATAGGAGGTCCGGACGGATTTTTTGGCAAACTTTTTTGTGGGGGTCCGTTAAGACCTTATTAATGGCGTGAGTTGATGCCGTGAGTTGATGTCGAGGGGCAAACATTTTGAGGTTTAAAATAGGCCCAGAGTGGGAATATCGCCATATTTTGGTGAGTGGAGGTCCGGACGGATTTTTGATTGAAATTTTTTTTGGGGGTTCGTTAAGATCATATTTATGGTGTGAGTTTGTGGCGATGGGAAAACGTCTGCATTTTGAGGTTCAAAATTTGCCCAGAGCGTGAATATGGCCATATTTGCCATTTTTCGTGTACTATAGTCCACAATTTTTTTTGATGGAAGGTTCGGACGGATTTAATGCCGAAATATTTTTTGGGGGTCCCTTAAGACCTTATTAATGGCGTGAGTTGATGCTGAGGAACAAACGCCTGCATTTTGAAGTTCAAAATTTGCCCTGAGCGGGAATATGGCCATATTTGCCGTTTCTGTGCACTATAGTCCACGGAGTTTTTGTGATAAAAGGTTTGAGCGGATTTTTTGCCAAATTTTTTTGTGGGGTCCGTTAAGACCTTATTAATGGCGTGTGTTGGTGCCGAGGGGAAAACGCTTACATTATGAAGTTCAAAATTGGCCCAGAGCGGGAATAATGCCATATTTGACGTTTTCCGTAAACTATAGTCCACAATTTTTTTTTGATAGGAGGTCCAGACGGATTTTTTGGTCGAAATTTTTTGTGGGGGTCTGTTAAGATTTACTTTGTGGCGTGAGTTGGTGCCGAGGCTCAAACGTCTGCATTTTAAAGTTCAAAATATGCCCAGAGCGGGAATACAACCATATTTGCCGTTTTCCGTGTACTATAGTCTACGAAATTTTTGTGATAAGGTGTTCGAACGGATTTTTTGCAAAATTTTTTTGTGGTGTCCCTTAAGATCTTATTAATGGCGTGAGTAGGTGCCGAGGGCAAACGTCTGTATTTTGAATTTCAAAATAGGCCTAGAGAGGGAATATTGCCATATTTGATGTTTTTCGTGTACTATAGTCCACGGATATTTGATGATTGGAGGTCCGAACGGATTTTTCGCCGAAAATTTTTGTGGGGCTCCGTTAAGACCTTATTAATGGCGTGAGTTGGTGCCGAGGGGCAAACACCTGCATTTTGAAATTCAAAATTGGCCCAGAGCGGGAATAATACCATATTTATCTTTTTCCGCGTACTATAGTCCACAAAGTTTTTGTGATAGGATGTCCGAACGGATTTTTTGCCCAATTTTTTTGTGGGGGGCCGTTAAGATCTTCTTAGTGGCGTGAGTTGGTGCCGAGGGTCAAACGTCTGCATTTTGAAGTTCAGAGGTTGCACAGAGCAGGAATATGGCCATATTTGCCGTTTTTCGTGTACTATAGTCCACGGATTTTTGGTGATGGGAGGTCCGGACAGATTTTTGCCAAAATTTTTTTTGGGGGTTCGTTAAGACCTTATTAATGGCGTGAGTTGGTGCCTAGGGCAAACGTCTGTATTTTGAGATTCAAAATACGCCCAGAGCGGAAATATCGCCATATTTTCCAATTTTTTTGTACTATAGTCCATGGATTTTTTGTGATAGGAGATCCGGACGGATTTTTGGCTGAAAGTTTTTGTGGGGGTCCGTTATAACCTTATTAATGGCGTGAGTTAGTGCCGAGGGGAAACGTCTGCTTTTTGAGGTTCAAAATAGGCCAGAGCGGAAATATCGCCATATTTGCCGTTTTCTTTTTACTATAGTCCACAGATATTTGGAAATAGGAGGTCCGGACGTATTTTTAGCCGAAATGTTTTGTGGGGGGTCCTATAAAACCTTATTAATGGCGTGAGTATGTGCCGAGGGGATAACGTCTTAATTTTGAAGTTCAAAATTTGCCCAGAGCGGGAATATGGCCATATTTGCCGTTTTCCGTGTACTATATTCCACAGATTTTTGCTGATAGAAGGTCCGGACGGATTTTAGGCCGAAATTTTTTGTGGGGGTCCGTTAAGACATTATTAATGGTGTGAGTTGGCCCAAGTGGCAAACATCTGCATTTTAAGTTTCAAAATAGGCCAAGAGCGGGAATATGGCCATATTTGCCGTTTTCCGTGTACTATAGTCCACGGATTTTTTGTAATAAGAGGTTCGGACGGATTTTTTATCGAAATTTTTCGTAGGGGTCAGTTAAGACCTTATTAATGGCGTGGGTTGGTGCCGAGGGGCAAATGCCTGCATTTTGAAGTTCAAAATTGGCCTAGAGCGGGAATATGGCCATATTTTGTCGTTTTCCGTGTACTTATAGTCCACAGATTTTTGGTGATAGGATGTACGGATGTATTTTTGGCAAATATTTTTTGTAGGGGTCCGTTAAGACCTTATTATTGGCGTGAGTTGGTGCCGAGGGGCAAACGTCTGCATTTTGAAGTACAAAATAGGCCTAGAGAGGGAATATGGCCATATTTTAATCCACTGATTTTTTGTGAGAGGAGGTCTGGATGGATTTTTGGCCGAAATGTTTTTCTGGGGGTCCGTTAAGAACTTATTAATGGCGTGAGTTGGTGACTAAGGGCAAACGTCTGCATTTTGAAGTTCAAAATTGGCCCAGAGCGTGAATATGGCTATATTTGCCGTTTTTCGTGTACTATAGTCCACGGATTTTTGGTGATATAAGGTCCGGACGAATTCTAGGCCGTAATTTTTTGTGGGGGTCCATTAAGACCATATTAATGGCGTGAGTTGGTGCCGAGGGGCAAACGCCTACATTTTGAAGTTCAAAATAGGCCTAGAGTGAGAATATGGCCATATTTGCCGTTTTTTGTGTACTATATAGTCCATAGATTTTTGGTGATAGGTGGTCCGGACGGATTTTTGGTCGAAATTTTTTGTGGGAGTCCGTTAAGACCTTATTAATGGCGTCATTTGGTGTCGAGGGTCAAACGTCTTCATTTTGAGATTCAAAAAAGGCACAGAATGGAAATATGGCCATATTTGCCATTTTCCTTGTAATATAAACCACAGATTTTTGGTGATAGGAGGTCCTGACGGATTTTTGGCCTAAATTTTTTGTGGGGGTCCGTTAAGACCTTAATAATGGCATGAGTTTGCGTCGAGGGGCAAACGCCTGCATTTTGAAGTTCAAAATTTGCCTTGAGCGGGAATATGGCCATATTTATCATTTTCCGTGTACTATATTCCGTGGATTTTTTGTGATAGGAGGTCCTGATGGATTTTTGGCTAAAAATTTTTGTGGGGGTCCGTTAAGACCTTATTAATGGCGTGAGTTTGTGCCTAGGGGAAAATGCCTGTATTTTGAGGTTCAAAATAGGCCTAGAGCGGGAATATTACCATATATGCCGTTTTCCGTGTAATATAGTCCACAGATTTTTGGTGATAGGAGGTCCAGACGGATTTTTTGTCAAAATTTTTTGTGAGGGTCCATTAAGACCTTATTAATGGCGTGAGTTGGTGCCGAGGGGCAAATGTCTGCATTTTGAAGTTCAAAATTGGCCTTGAGCTGGAATATGGCCATATTTGTCGTTTTCTGTGTAATATAGTCTATTAATATTTGGTGATAGGAGGTTCGAATGGAGTTTTTGCCAAATATTTTTGTGGGGGTCCGTTAAGACCTTATTAATGGCGTGAGTTGGTGTTGAGGGGCAAACGTCTACATTTTGAGGTTCAAAATAGGCTCAGAGCAGGAATATGGCCATATTTGCTGTTTTCCGTATACTATAGTCCACGGATTTTATGTGATAGGAGGTCCGGACGAATTTTTTGCCAAAATTTTTTGTGGGTGTCTGTTAAGATCTTATTAATGGTGTGAGTTGGTGCCGATGGGCAAACGTCTGCATTTTGAGGTTCAAAATAGTCCCAAAGTGGGAATATAGCCATATTTGCCGTTTTCCTTGTACTATAGTCCACAGATTTTTTTTGATAGGAGGTCCGGACGGAGTTTTTGTCAAAATTTTTTGTGGGGGTCCGTTAAGACCTTATTAATGGCGTGAGTTGGCGCCAAGGGGTAAACGCCTGCATTTTGAGGTTCAAAATAGGCCTAGAGCTGGAATATTGCCATATTTGCCATTTTTCGTGTACTATAGTTCATAGATTTTTCGTAATACAGTTCTAGACGAATTTTTGGCCGAATTTTTTTGTGGGGGTCCGTTATGACCATATTAATGGCGTGAGTTGGTGCCGAGGGCAAACGTCTTCATTTTGAAGTTCAAAATTGGCTCAGAGCGGGAATATTGCCATATTTGTCATTTTCCGTGTAATATAGTCCACTGATTTTTGGTGATAGGAGGTTCGGATGAATTTTTGGACAAATAATTTTGTGGGGGTCCGTTAAGACCTTATTAATGGCGTGAGTTGGTGTCGAGGAGCAAACGTCTGCATTCTGAGGTTCCTAATAGGCCCAGAGCGTGAATATGGCCATATTTGTCATTTTTCGTGTACTATAGTCCACGGTTTTTTGGTGATAGGAGGTTCGAACGGATTTTTGGCCGAAATTTTTTGTCGGGTCCATTAAGACCTTTTTAATGGCGTGAGTTGGTGCCGAGTGACAAACGTTTGCATTTTGAAGTTCAAAATTGGCCTAGAGCGGGAATATGGCCATATTTGCCGTTTTTCGTGTACTATAGTCCACAGATTTTTGGTGATAGAATGTCCGAACGGATTTTTTGCCGAAGGTTTTTGAAGGTGTCATTCAAGACCTTATTAATGGCGTGAGTTGGTGACGAGGGGCAAACGGCTGCATTTTGCAGTTCAAAATAGGCCAAGAGCGGGAATATGGCCATATTTGCCGTTTTCCGTGTACTATAGTCTACAGATTTTTTGTGATAAGAGGTCTGAACGGATTTTTGGCGAAATGTATTTGTGAGCGTCCGTTAAAACCTTATTAATGGCGTGAGTTTGTGCCGATGGGTAAACATCTGCATTTTTAAGTTCAAAATTTGCCCAGAGCGGAAATATGGCCATATTTGTATTTTTCCGTATAATATAAGTAAACTGATTTTTTGTGATAGGAGGTTCGTACGGAATTTTTGCCAAATTTTTTGTAGGGGTCCGTTAACACCTTATTAATGGCTTAAGTTGGTGTCGAGGGGAAAACGTCTGCATTTTGAGGTTCAAAATTTGCCCAGAGTGGGAATATGACCATATTTGCCGTTTTCCGTGTACTATAGTCCACTGATTTTTTATGATAAGAGGTACGGACGGATTTTTGGCCGAAATGTTTTGTGGGGGTCCGTTAAGACCTTATTAATGGCATGAGTTGGTGCCGAAGGGCAAGCGTTTGCACTTTGAAATTCAAAATATGCCCAGAGCGGGAATATGGCCATATTTGTCGTTTTCCGTGTAATATAGTCCACTGATTTTTGGTGATAGGAGGTTCAGACGGATTTTTTTCCAAAATTTTTTGTGGGGGTCCGTTAAGACCTTATTAATGGTGTGAGTTGGTGTCGCTGGGCAAACGTATGCATTTTGAGCTTCAAAATAGGCCCTGAGTGGGAATATGACCATATTTGCCGTTTTTCGTGTACTTATAGTCCACAGATTTTTGGTGATAAGAGGTCCGGACGGATTTTTGGCCGAAATGTTTTGTGGGGGTCCGTTAAAACCTTATTAATGGCGTGAGTTAGTGCCGAGGGGAAAACGTCTGCATTTTTAAGTCTTAAATTGACCCAGAATGGGAATATGACCATATTTGCCGTTCTCCGTGTACTATAGTCCAAAGATTTTTAGTGATAGAAGGTCCGGACGGATTTTTTGCCGAAATTTTATGTGGGGGTCTGTCAAGACCTTAATAATGGCGTGAGTTTGTGACGAGGGGCAAACGCCTGCATTTTGAGGTTCAAAATAGGCTCAGAGCGGGAATATGACCATATTTTCCATTTTCCGTGTACTATAGTCCACAGATTTTTTGTGATAGGAGGTTCGGACGGATTTTTGGCCAAAATTTGTTTTGGGGGTCCTTTAAGACCTTATTAATGGCGTGAGGTTGTGTCGAGGGGCAAACGTCTGCATTTTGAGGTTCAAAATAGGCCCAGAGCGGGAACATTGCCATATTTTCCATTTTCCATGTACTATAGTCCACGAATTTTTTGTGATAGGAGGTCCGGACGGATTTTTGGCTGAAACTTTTAGTGAGGGTCCGTTAAGACCTTATTAATGGCGTAAATTGGTGCCGAGGGGCATACGTCTGCGTTTTCAAGTTCAAAATTTGCCTAAATCGGGAATATGGCCATATTTGTTGTTTTTCGTGTACTATAGTCCACAGATTTTTGGTGATAGGAGGTCCGGACGGATGTTTTGCTGAAATTTTTTGTGGGGGTCTATCAAGACCTTATTAATGGCGTATGTTGGTGACGAGAGGCAAACGCCTGCATTTTTAGTTTCAAAATAGTCTCAGAGCGGGAATATGGCCATATTTGCCGTTTTCGGTGTACTATAGTCCACAGATTTTTTGTAATAGAAGGTCCAAATGGATTTTGGACAAAAAAATTTTGTGGGGTTCCGTTGAGACCTTATTAATGGCGTGACTTGGTGCCGAGGGGAAAACGTCTGCATTTTGAAGTTCAAAATTTACCCAGAGCATGAATATAGCCATATTTGCCGTTTTTCGTGTACAATAATCCACGAATTTTTGGTGATAGGAGGTCCGGACGGATTTTTTGCCAAATATTTTTGTGGGTGTCCGTTAAGACCTTATTAATGGCGTGAGTTGGTGTCGAGGGGCAAACGTCTGCATTTTGAGGTTCAAAATAGGCCCAGAGTGGGAATATGGCCATATTTGCCATTTTCCGTGTACTATAGTCCACAGATTTTTGGTGATAGGAGGTCCGGACGGATTTTTAGCCGAAATATTTTGTGGGGGTCAGTTACGACTTTATTAATGGCTTGAGTTGCTGCCGAGGAGCAAACGTCAGCATTTTGAAGTTCAATATAGGCCCTGAGCGGGAATATGGCCATATTTGTTGTTTTCCGTGTACAATAATCCACGGATTTTTGGTGATAGGAGGTCAGGACGGATTTTTGGCCGAGCATTTTTGTGGGGGTTTGTCAAGACCTTATTAATGGCGTGAGTTGGTGACGAGGGGCAAACGCCTGCATTTTGAGGTTCAAAATAGGCCCAGAGCAGGAATATGGCCATATTTGCCGTTTTCCGTGTACTATAATCCACAGATTTTTGGTGATAAGAGGTCAGGACGGATTTTTGGCTGAAATATTTGTTTGGGCTCTTTCAAAACCTTATTAATGGCGTGAGTTGGTGACGAGGGGAAAACGCTTCCATTTTGAGGTTCAAAATAGGCCCAAAGTGGGAATATGGCCATATTTGTTGTTTTTCGTGTACTATAGTCCACAGATTTTTGGTGATTGGAGGTCCGGACGGATTTTTGGCCAAACGTTTTTGTGGGGGTCCGTTATGACCTTATTAATGGCGTGAGTTGGTGTTGAGGGGCAAACGTCTGCATTTTAAGATTCAAAATAGGCCCAGAGCGGGAAGATGGCCATATTTGTCGTTTCTCGTGTACAATAATCTAAAGATTTTTGGTGATAGGAGGTCCAGACGGATATTTTGCTGAAATATTTTGTGGGGGTCCGTTAAGACTTTATTAATGGCCAGAGTTGTTGCCGAGGGGCAAACGTGTGCGTTTTGAAGTTCAAAATTGGCCTAGAGCGGGAATATGACTATATTTGCCATTTTTTGTGTAATATAGTTCACGGATTTTTTGTGATAGGAGGTCTGGACGGATTTTTGGCCAAATATTTTCGTAGGGGTACATTAAGACCTTATTAAAGGCATGAGTTGGTGTCGAGGGTCAAACGTCTGCATTTTGAGGTTCTAACTAGGCCCAGAGAGGAAATATGGCCTTATTTGCCGTTTTCCATGTACTATAGTCCACAGATTTTTGGCCGAAATATTTTGTGGGGGTCCGTTAAGACCTTATTAATGGCGTGAGTTGGTGCCAAGGGGAAAACGTCTGCATTTTGAAGTTCAAAATTTGCCCTGAGCCGGAATATGACCATATTTGCCATTTTCCGTGTACTATAATCCACGAATTTTTTTTGATAGGAGGTCCGGACGGATTTTTGGCCGAAATTTTTTGTGGGGTTCTGTCAAGACCTTATTAATGGCGTGAGTTGGTGACGAGAGAAAAACTCTTGCATTTTGAGGTTTTAAATAGGCCGAGAGCAGGAATATGACCATATTTGTCGTTTTCTGTGTACTATAATCCAAGGATTTTTGGTGATAGGAGGTCCGAACGGATTTTTAGTTGAAATTTTTTGTTGTGGTCTGTCAAGACCTTATTAATGGCGTGAGTTGGTGACGAGGGGTAAACGCCTGTATTTTGAGGTTCAAAATAGGCCAAGAGTGGGAATATGGCCATATTTTCCGTTTTCCGTGTACTATAGTCCACAGATTTTTGGTGATAGGAAGTCCAGACGGATTTTTGGACAAATATTTTAGTGGGGGTCCGTTAAGACCTTATTAATGGCGTGAGTTGGTGTCGAGAGGAAAACGTCTGCATTTTGAGGTTCAAAATAAGCCCAGAGCGGGAATATGGCCATATTTGTCGTTTTCTGTGTACTATTGTCCACGGATTTTTTGTGATAGTAGTTCCGGACGGATTTTAGGATGAAATATTTTGTGGGGGTCCGTTAAGACCTTATTAATGGCGTGAGTTTGAGCCGAGGGGAAAACGTCTGTATTTTGAAGTTCAAAATTGGCCTAGAGCGGGCATATGACCATCTTTGCTGTTTTCCGTGTAATATAGTCCACGGATTTTTAGAGATAGGAGGTCAGGACGTATTTTTTGCCAAAATTTATTGTGGACGTCTGTTAAGACCTTTTTAATGGAGTGAATTTGTTCCGAGGGGCAAACGTCTACATTTTAAGGTTCAAAATAGGCCCAGAGCGGGAATATGGCCATATTTGCCATTTTCCGTGTACTATAGTCCATAGATTTTTTATGATAGGAGGTCCGTATTGATTTTTGGCGAAAATTTTTGTGGGGGTCCGTTAAGACCTTATTAATGGCTTGAGTTGGTGCTGAGGGGCAAACGTCCGCATTTTGAGGTTAAAAATTGGCCCAGAGCGGGAATATTGTCATAGTTGCCGTTTTCCGTGTACTATAGTCCACGGATTTTTGGTGATTGGAGGTCCGGCCGGATACTTTGCCGAAATTTTTTTTAGGGGTCTGTTAAGACTTTATTAATGGCGTGAGTTGGTGCCGATGGGAAAACGTCTGCATTTTGAAGTTCAAAATTTGCCCAGAGAGGGAATATGGCCATATTTGCCGTTTTCCGTGTAATATAATCCACGGATTTTTTGTGATAGGAGGTTCGGACGGATTGTTTGCCGAAAGTTTTTGTGGGGGTCCGTTAAGACCTTATTAATGGCGTGAGTTGGTGCCGAGGTGCAAACGTCTGCATTTTTAAGTTCCAAATTAGCCTAGAGCGGGAATATGACCATATTTACAGTTTTTCGTGTACTATAGTCCACGGATTTTTTGTGATAGGAGGTTCGGAAGGCTTTTTTACTGAAATTTTTTGTGGGGTCTGTTCAGATCTTATTAATGGCATGAGTTTGTGCCAAGGGGCAAACACCTGCATTTTGAAGTTCAAAATTGGCCCTGAGCGGGAATATGGCCATATTTACCGTTTTCCATGTACTATAGTCCAATTATTTTTTGTGATAGGAGGTCTGGACGGATTTTTGGCTGAAATTTTTAATGGAGGTCCGTTAAGACCTTATTAATGGCATGAGTTGGTGCCGAGGGCAAACGTTTGCATTTCGAGGTTCATAATAGACCCAGAACAGGAATATTGCCATATTTGTAGTTTTTCGTGTACTATAGTCCACGGATTTTCGAAGATAGGAGGCCCGTACGGATTTGCCATAAACGTCTGCATTTTGAATTTCAAAATAGGCCAGAGAGGGAATATGGTCATATTTACAGTTTTTCGTGTACTATAGTCCACGAATATTTGGTGAGTTGAGGTCCGGACGAATTTTTTGCCGAACTTTTTTGTGAGGATCCGTTAAGACATTATTAATGGCGTGAGTTGGTGCCGAGGGGCAAATGTCTGCATTTTAAGGTTCAAAATAGGCCAGAGAGGGAATATGGCCATATTTGCAGTTTTTCGTGTACTATAGTCCACGAATATTTGGTGATAGGAGGTCCGGACGGATTTTTGGCCGAATTGTTTTGTGGGGGTCCGTTAAGACCTAATTAATGGCGTGAGGTAGTACCGAGGAGCAAACGTCTGAATTTTGAAGTTCAAAATTGGCCTAGAGAGGGAATATGGCCATATTTGCCATTTTTCGTGTACTGTAATCCACGGATTTTTGGTGATAGGAGGTCTTGACGGATTTTTAGCCGAAAGTTTTTTTGGAGGTCCTTTAAGACCTTATTAATGGCGTGAGTTGGTGACGAGGGGCAAACACCTGCATTTTAATGTTTAAAATAGGCCTAGATTGGGAATATGGCCATATTTACCGTTTTCCGTGTACTATAGTCCACGGATTTTTTGTGATATTCGGTCTGGAAAGATTTTTGGCCGATATTTTTTGTAGGGGTCCGTTAAGACATTATTAATGGCGTGAGTTGGTGCCGAGGGGCAAACGCCTGCATTTTAAGTTTTAAAATAGGCCCAGAGTGGGAATATGGCCATATTTGCTGTTTTCCGTGTACTATAGTCCACGAATTTTTGGTGAGAGCAGGTCCGGTGGGATTTTTAGAAGAAATATTTTTTGGGAGTCCGTTAAGAACTTATTAATGGCGTGAGTTGGTGCCAAGGGGCCAACGTCTGCATCTGAAGTTAGAAATATGGCCCAGAGCGGGATTATGGCCATACTTGCCGTTTTCCGTGTACTATAGTCCACAGATTTTTCGTGACAGGAGGTCCGAATGGATTTTTGTTGAATTTTTTTGTGGGGGTCCGTTAAGACCTTATTAATGGCGTGAGTTTGTGCCAAGGGGAAAACATCTGCATTTTGAAATTCAAAATAGGACCAGAGCGGGAATATGATCATATTTGTTGATTTTCGTGTACTATAGTCCACGGATTTTTTGTGATAGAAGGTCCTGACGGATTTTTGGCCGAAATTTTTTGTGGGGGTCTGTTAAGACCTTATTAATGGCGTAAGTTGGTGCCGAGGGGCAAACGTCTGCATTTTGAGGTTCAAAATAGGCTCAGAGCGGGAATATGGCCATATTTGCCGTTTTCCGTGTACTATAGTCCACAAATTTTTTTGATAGGTGATCTAGACACATTTTTGGCCGAAATTTTTTATGGGGGTCTGTTAAGACTTTATTAATGGAGTGATTTTCTGCCGAGGGGCAAACGTCTGCTTTTTGAGGTTCAAAATAGGTCCAGAGCGAGAATATGGCCATATTTACCGTTTTTCGAGTATTATAGTCCACAGATATTTGGTGATAAGAGGTCTGGATGGATTTTTTGTCAAAATTTTTTGTGGGTGTCCGTTAAGACCTTATTAATGGCGTGAGTTGGTGTCAAGGGGTAAACGTCTGCATTTTGAGGTTCAAAATAGGCCCAGAGCGGGAATATGGCCATACTTGCCGTTTTCCGTGTACTATAGTCAACGGATTTTTGGTCGAAATTTTTTTGTGGGGGTCCGCTAAGACATTATTAATGGCGTGAGTTGGTGCTGAGTGACAAACATCTGTATTTTGAAGTTCAAAAATTGACCAAAGCGGGAATATGACCATATTTGCCATTTTTTCGTGTACTATAGTCCACGGATATTTGGCCGAATTTTGTTGTGGGGCTTCGTTATGACCTTATTCATGGCGTGAGTTGGTGACGAGGGGAAAACGTTTGAATTTTGAACTTCAAAATTGGCGCAGAACGGGAATATGGCAATATTCTCCGTTTGGTCGTGTACTATATTCCACGGATTTTTGGTGATAGGAGGTTCGGATGGATTTTTGGCCAAATTTTTTTGTGGGGGTCCGTTAAGACCTTATTAATGGCGTGAGTTGGTGCCGACGGGCAAATGCATGCATTTTGAAGTTCAAAATTTACCTAGAGTGGGAATATGTCCATATTTGCCGTTTTCCGCGTATTATAGTCCACGGATTTTTTGTGATAAGAGGTCCGGACGGAATTTTTACCGAAATCTTTTGTTGGGGTCTGTTAAGACCTCATTATTGGCGTGAGTTGGTACCGAGGGAAAAACGCCAGCATTTTGAAGTTCAAAATTGGCCCTGAGCGGGAATATGGCCATTTTTACCGTGTTCCGTGTACTATAGTCCACAAATTTTTGGTGATAGGAGGTCCGGAAGGATTTTTTGTCGAAATATTTCGTGGTGGTCCGTTAAGATCAAATTAGTGGCGTGAGTTGGTGTCGACGGGCAAACGTCTGCATTTTGAAGTTCAAAATAGGCCTAGAGAGGTAATATGGCCATATTTACCATTTTCCGTGTATTTATAGTCCACAGATTTTTGGTGATAGGATGTCCGGACGAATTTTTAGCCAAATTTTTTGTGGGTGTCCGTTAAGATTTTATTAATGGCGTGAGTTCGTACCGAGAGACAAACGTCTGCATTTTAAAGTTCAAAATTGGCCTAGAGAGGGAATATGGCTATATTTGCCGTTTTTCGTTGACTATAATCCGTGGATTTTTGGTGATGAGAGGTCCGGACAGATTTTTTGCCGAACGTTTTTATGGAGGTCCATTAAGACCTTATTAATGGCGTGAGTTTGTGCCGAGGGGCAAACGCCTGCATTTTGAGGTTCAAAATAGGCTCAGAGTGGTAATATGGCCATATTTGCCGTTTTCCGTGTACTATAGTCCACAGATTTTTGGTGATAGCATGTCCGAAAGGATTTTTGGCCAAAAGTTTTTGTGAGGGTATGTTAAGACATTATTAATGGTGTGAGTTGGTGTCGAGGGGAAAACGCCTGCATTTTGAAGTTCAAAATTGGCCCTGAGCGGGAATATGACCATTATTGCCGTGTTTCGTGTACTATAGACCACAGATTTTGTGATAGGAGGTCCGGAAGGATTTTTGGCCGAAAGTTTTTGTGGGGATCCGTTAAGATCTAATTAGTGGCGTGAGTTGGTGCCGAGGGGCAAACGTCTGCATTTTGAAGTTCAAAATAGGCCCAGAGAGGCAATATGGCCATATTTGCCGTTTTCCGTGTACTTATAGTCCATGAATTTTTGTTGATAGGATGTTCGGACGGATTTTAGTCTAAATTTTTTGTGGGGGTCCGTTACGACTTTATTAATGGCGTGAGTTCGTACCGAGAGGCAAACGTCTCCATTTTGAAGTTCAAAATTGGCCTAGAGAGGGAATATGGCTATATTTGCCGTTTTCCGTTGACTATAATCCATGAATTTTTGGTGATGAGAAGTCCGGACGGATATTTTGCCCAAATTTTTTATGGAGGTCCGTTAAAACCTTATTAATGGCGTGAGTTGGTGCCGAGGGGTAAACACCTGCATTTTGAGGTTCAAAATAGGCCCAGAGTGGGAATATGGCCATATTTGCCATTTTTCGTGTACTATAGTCCACAGATTTTTGGTGATAGCAGGTCCGGATGGTTTTTTGGCCGAAATTTTTTGTGAGGGTCTATTAAGACATTATTAATGGTGTGAGTTGGTGCCGAGGGGTAAACGTCTACATTTTAAGGTTAAAAATAGGCCTAGAGCGGGAATATGGCCATATTTGCCATTTTTCGTGTACCACAGTCCACAGATTTTTGGTGATAGGAGGTCCGGACGGATTTTAGGCTGAACCTTTTTTTGGGGGTCCTTTAAGACCTTATTAATGGCGTGAGTTGGTGCTGAGGGGCAAACTTCTGCATTTTTAAGTTAAAAATTGGCCAAGAGCGGGAATATGGCCATATTTGCCGTTTTCCGTGTACTATAATCCACAGATTTTTGGTGATAGGAGGTCCGTACGGATTTTTGGCTGAAAGTTTTTGTGGGGGTCCGTTAAGACCTTATTAAAGGCGTGAGTTTGTGCCGCGGGGCAAATGTCTGCATTTTGAATTTCGAAATAGGCCCAGAACAGGAATATTGCCATATTTGCCGTTTTCCGAGTACTGTAGTCCACATATTTTTGGTGAGAGAAAGTCCGGACGGATTTTTGGTCGAAACTTTTTGTGGGGGTCCATTAAGAACTTGTTAATGGCGTGAATTGATGCCGAGGGGAAAACATCTGCATTTGAAAGTTCAAAATATGGCCCAGAGCGGGAATATGGCCATATTTGCCATTTTCCGTGTACTATTAGTCCACAGATTTTTTGTGATAGAAGGTCTGGATGGATATTTGGCCGAAATTATTTGTGGGGTCCATTAAGACCTTATTAATGGCGTGAGTTGGTACCGAGGGCAAACGTCTGAATGGCGTGAGTTGTTCTTAAGGGGAAAACATCTGCATTTTGAGGTTCAAAATAGGCCCTAAGCGGGAATATGACAATTTTTGCCGTTTTCCGTGTACAATAGTCCATGGATTTTTTGTGATACGAGGTCCGAAAGGATTTTTGGTCGAAATTATTATTGGGGGTCCGTTATGACCTTATTAATGGCGTGAGTTGGTCCAGAGGGGCAAACGTCTGCATTTTGAGATTTAAAATAGGCCCAGAGCGAAAATATGGCCATATTTGCCATTTTTCGTGTACAATAGCCCACGGATTTTTTGTGATAGGAGTTTTGGACGGATTTTTGGCCGAAATTTTTTGTGGGCGTCCATGAAGACCTTATTAATGGCGTGAGTTGGTCCCGAGGGAAAACGTCTGCATTTTGAGGGTAAAAATAGGCCTAGAGCCGGAATATGGCCATATTTGCCATTTTCCGTGTACTATAGTCCATGGATTTTTTGTGATAGGAGGTCCGAAAGGATTTTTGGCCGAAATTATTTTTAGGGGTCTTTTAAGACCTTATTAATGGCGTGAGTTGGTCCCGAGGGGAAAACGTCTGCATTTTGAGGTTTAAAATAGTCCCAGAGCGGAAATATGGCCATATTTGTCGTTTTCCGTGTACAATAGTCCACGAATTTTTTGTGATAGGAGTTCCAGACAGTTTTTTGGCCGAAATTTTAAATGGGGGTCCGTCTAGTCCTTATTAATGGTATGAGTTGGTCCCGACGGGCAAACGTCTGCAATTTGAGGTTCAAAATAGGCCCAGAGCGGGAATATGGGAATATTTACAGTTTTTCGTGTACGATAGTCCATGGATTTTATGTGATAGGAGGTCTAGATGGATTTTTTGCAAAAAGTTTTTGTGGGGGGTTTGTTAAGACCTTATTAGTGGCTTGAGTTGGTTTCGTGGGTCAAACGTCTGCATTTTGAGATTCAGAATAGGCCCTGAGCGAGAATATGGCCATATTTGCCGTTTTTCGTTTACAATAGTCCACGGGTTTTTAATCATAGGATGTCCGGACAGATTTTTGGCCGAAGGTTTTTGTAGGGGTCCGTTATGACCTTATTAATGGCGTGAGTTGGTCCCGAGGGGCAAAAGTCTGCATTTTGAGGTTCAAAATAGGCCATGTGCGGGAATATGACCATATTTGCCTTATTCCGTGTACTATAGTCCACGAATTATTTGTGATAGGAGGTCCGGACGGATTTTTTGCCAAAACTTTTTGTGGGGATCCGTTAAGACCTTATTAATGGCATAAGTTTGTCTCGAGGGGCAAACGTCTATATTTTGAGGTTCAAAATAGGCCTAGAGCGGGAATATGGCCATATTTGCCATTTTTTGTGTACTATAATCCATGGATTTTTTGTGATAGGAGGTCCGGACGGATTTTTGGCCGAATCATTTTGTGAAGGTCCATTAAGACTTTATTAATGGCGTGAGTTGGTCCCGATGGGCAAAAGTCTACATTTTGAGGTTCAAAAAAGGCCCAGAGCGGGAATATGGCCATGTTTGCTGTTTTCCGTGTACTATAGTCCACATATTTTTGGTGATTGGAGGTCTGGACGGATTTTTGGCCGAAATTTTTTAGAGGGGTTCCGTTAAAACCTTATTCTCCCGAGGGGCAAACGTCTGCAATTTGAGGTTCAAAATAGGCCCTGAGCGGGAATATGGCCATATTTGCCACTTTCCGTGTAATATAGTCCACGGATTTTTTGTGATAGGAGGTCTGTACGGATTTTTGGCAAAAAAATTTTTTGGGGTTCCGTTAAGACCTTATTAATGGCGTGAGTTGGTACCGAGTGGGAAACGTCTGCATTTTGAGGTTCTGAATAGGCCCTGAGCGGGAATATGGCCATATTTGCCATTTTCTGTTTACAATAGTCCACAGATTTTTAATGATAGGAGGTCCGGACGGATTTTTTGCCGAAAGTTTTTTTAGGGGTCCGTTAAGACTTTATTAATGGCGTGAGTAGGTCCCGAGGGAAATCGCCTGCATTTTGAGGTTCAAAATAGGCCTTGAGCGGGAATATGGCCATATTTGCCAATTGCCGTGTACTATAGTCCACAGATTTTTTGTGATAGGAGGTCTGGAAGAAGTTATGCCAAAAATTTTTGTGGGGATTCGTTAAGACCTTATTAATGGCGTGAGTTTGTCCCGAGGTGCAAACGTCTACATTTTGAGGTTCAAAATAGGCTCAGAGCGGGAATATAGCCATATTTGCCATTTTTCGTGTACTATAGTACACGAATTTTTGGTGATGGGAGGTCCAGACGGATTTTTTGCCGAAAGTTTTTTTGGAGGTCCGTTCAGATTTATTAATGGTGTGAGTTGGTCCCGAGGGGCAAACGTCTGCATTTTGAGGTTCAAAAAAGGCCAAGAGCGGGAATATGGGCATGTTCACCGTTTTCTGTGTACTTTAGTCCACAGATTTTTGGTGATAAGAGGTCTGGACGGATATTTTGCCGAAATTATTTTTGGGGGTCAATTAAGACCTTATCAATGGCGTGAGTTGATCCTTTGGGGCAAATGTTTGCATTTTGAGGTTCAAAATAGGCATTAAGCGGGAATATGGCAATTTTTGCCGTTTTCCATGTACAATAGTCCATGGATTTTTTGTGATAGGAGGTCTGAAAGGATTTTTCGCTGAAATTATTTTTTGGGGTCCGTTAAGACCTTATTAATGGCGTGAGTTGGTCCCGAAGGGCAAACGTCTGCATTTTGAGGTTTAAAATAGGCCCAGAGCGGAAATATAACCATATTTGCCATTTTTCGTGTACAATAGTCCTCGGATTTTTTGTGATTGGAGTTTCGGATGGATTTTTTGCAAAAATATTTTGTGGGGGTCCGTTAAGACCTTATTAATGGCGTAAGTTAGTCCTGAGGGAAAACGTCTGTATTTTGAGGTACAAAATAGGCCAGAGCGGGAATATTGCCATTTTTCGTGTACTATAGTCCATTAATTTTTTGTGATAGGAGGTCCGAAAGGATTATTGATCGAAAGAATTTTTGGGGGTCCGTTAAGACCTTATTAATGGCGTGAGTTGGTCTCGAGGGGAAAACGTCTGCATTTTGAGGTTTAAAATAGTCCAGAGCGGAAATATTGCCATATTTGTTGTTTTCCGTGTACAATAGTCCACAGATTTTTTGTGATAGGAGTTCCGGATGGTTTTTTGGCCGAACTTTTTTGTGGAGGTCCGTTAAGACCTTATTAATGGCGTGAGTTGTTCCCGAGGGGCAAATGTCTGCATTTTGAGGTTCAAAAAAGGCCAAGATCGGGAATATGGCCATATTTGAAATTTTTCGTGTACTATAATCCACGGATTTTTTGTGATAGGAGGTCCGGACGGATTTTTTGCTAAAAGTTTATTTGGGGGTCTGTTAAGACCTTATTAATGGCGTGAGTTGGTCCCGAGGGGAAGACGTCTGCATTTTGAGGTTCAAAATAGGCCCAAAGCGGGAATATGACCATATTTGCCGTTTTCCGTGTACTATAGTCCACAGATTTTTTGTGATCGGTGGCCCGGATTGATTTTTGGCCGAAAGTTTTTGTGGGGTCCGTTATGACCTTATTAATGGCGTGAGTTTGTCCCGAGGGCAAATGTCTACATTTTGAGGTTCAAAATAGTCCCAGAGCGGGAATATGACCTTATTTATCATTTTTTGTGTACTATAGTCCATGGATTTTTTGTGATAGGAGGTCCGGATGAATTTTTTGGCCGAAATTTTTTTGGAGGTCCATTAAGACCTTATTAATGGCTTGAGTTGGTCCCGAGGGGCAAACGTCTGCAATTTGAGGTTCAAAATAGGCCCTGAGCAAGAATATGGCCATATTTGCCATTTTTCGAGTAATATAGTCCACAGATTTTTAGTGAAAGGAGTTCCGTACGGATTTTTTGGCCGAAAGCTTTTGTAGGGGTCCGTTAAGAACTTATTAATGGCGTGAGGTGGTCCTGAGGGGCAGACGTCTGCAATTTGAGGTTAAAAATAGGCCCAGAGCGGAGATATGGCCATATTTGCCGTTTCTCGTGTACTATAGTCCACGGAGTTTTGGTGATAGGAGGTCCGGACGGATTTTTATCTAAAAGTTTTTTAGGGGTTCCGTTAAGACCTTATTAATGGCATGAGTTTGTCCCGAGGTGCAAATGTCTGCATTCTGAGGTTCATAACAAGCCCTGAGCGGGAATAGGACCATATTTGCCGTTTTTCGTGTACTATAGGCCATGGATTTTTTGTGATAGGAGGCTTGAAAGTATTTTTGGTCGAAATTACTTTTGGGAGTTCGTTAAAACCTTATTAATGGCGTTAGTTGGTCCCGAGGGGCTAACGTCTGCATTTAGAGGTTTAAAATAGGCCAGAGCGGAAATATGACCATATTTGCCATTTTCCGTGTACAATAGTTCACGGATTTTTTGTGATATGAGTTCCGGACGGATTTTTGACTGAAATTTCTTGTGGGGGTCAATTAAGACCTTATTAATGGCGTGAATTGGTCTCGAGGGAAAACGTCTGCATTTTGAGGTTCAAAATAGGCTTAGAGCGGGAATATGTCCATATTTGCCATTTTCCATGTACTATAGTCCATAGATTTTTTGTGATATGAGGTCCGAAAGGATTTTTGGCCGATATTATTTTTGGGATTTCGTTAAGACCTTATTAATGGCGTGAGTTGGTCCCGAGGGGAAAACGTCTGCATTTTGAGGTTTAAAATAGTCGCAGAGTGGAAATATGGCCATATTTGTCGTTATCCGTGTACAATAGTCCACGGTTTTTTGTGATACGAGTTTCGGATGGTTTTTTTGCCGAAATTTTTTGTGGGGGTCCGTCAAGTCCTTATTAATGGCATGAGTTGGTCCCGAGGGGTAAACGTCTGCATTTTGAGGTTCAAAATAGGCCCAGAGCGGAATATGGGAATATTTACCATTTTTCGTGTACTATAGTCCACAGATTTTTGGTGATAGGAGGTTCGGACGGATTCTTTGCCGAATTTTTTTGTCGAGGTCTGTTAAGACCTTATTAATGGCGTGAGTTGGTCCCGAAAGGCAAACGTCTGTATTTTGAGGTACAAAAAAGGCCATGAGCGGGAATATGGCCATGTCTGCCGTTTTTCGTGTACTATAGTCCAATGATTTTTTGTGAATGGAGGTCCGGACGGATTTTTTGCTGAAAGTTTTGTTGGGATTCCATTACGACCTAATAAATGGCGTGAGTTGGTCCCGAGGGGAAAACGTCTGCATTTTGATGTTAAAAATAGGCCCAGAGCGGGAATATGGCCATATTTGTCGTTTTCAGTGTACTATAGTCCACAAATTTTTCGTGATAGGAGGTCTGGACGGATTTTTTGCCTAAATGTTTTGTGGGGTCCATTAAGACCTTATTAATGGCGTGAGTTGGTCGCGAGGGAAAATGTCTCCATTTTGAGGTTCAAAATAGGCCCAGAGCGTAAATATGACCATATTTGCCGTTTTTCGTGTACTATAGTCCACAGATTTTTTGTGATATGAGGACCGGATGGATTTTTGGCCGAAATATTTTGTGGTGGTCCATTAAGTCCTTATTAATGGCGTGAGTTTGTTCCGAGGGGTAAACGTCTGCATTTTGAGGTTGAAAATAGGCCCATAGCAGGGATATGGCCATATTTACAGTTTTTCGTGTACTATTATCCACAGATTTTTGGTTAAAGGAGGTCCTGACGTATTTTTGGCCGAACCTTTTTGTGGGTGTCCGTTAAGACCTTATTAATGGCGTGAGTTGGTCCCGAGGGGAATACCTCTGCATTTTGAGGTTCAGAATAGGCCTTTAGCGGGAATATGGCCATATTTGCCATTTTCCGTGTACAATAGTCCATAGACTTATAATGATAGGAGGTCCGGACGGATTTTTTGCTGAAATTTTTTGTGGGGATCCTTTAAGACCCTATTAATGGCGTGAGTTTGTCCCGAGGGGCAAACGTCTGCATTTTGAGGTTCAAAATAGGCCCAAAGCTTGAATATGGCAATATTTGCCGTTTTTCGTGTACTATAGTCCACAGATATTTTGTGATAGGAGGTCCGGACGGAGTTTTTGCCGAAATTTTTTGTGGAGGTCAGTTAAGACCTTATTAATGGGGTGAGTTGGTCCCATGGGGCAAACATTTGCATTTTGAGGTTCAAAATAGGCCCTGAGCGGGAATATGGCCATATTTGCCATTTTCCGTGTACAATAGTCCATGAATTTTTTGTGACTGGAGATCCGAAAGGATTTTTGGCAGAAATTATTTTTGGGGGTCCGTTAAAACCTTATTAATGGCGTGAGTTGGTACCGAGAGGCAAACGTCTGCATTTTGAGGTTTACAATAGGCTCAGAGCGGAAATATGGCCATATTTTCGGTTTTTCGTGTACAATAGTCTACGTATTTTTTGTGATAGGAGTTCCGGACGGTTGTTTGGCCGAAGTTTTTTGTGGTCGTCCGTCAAGTCCTTGTTAATGGCATGAGTTGGTCCCGAGGGGCAAACGTCTGCATTTTGAGGTTCAAAATAGGCCAACAGCGGGAATATGGCCATATTTATCGTTTTTCATGTACTATAGTTCACGGATTTTTGGTGATAGGAGGTCCGAATGGATTTTTTGCTGAAATTGTTCTTTGAGGTCAATTAAGACCTTATTAATGGCGTGAGTTGGTCCCGAGTGGAAAACGTTTGCATTTTGAGGTTCAAAAAAGACCAAGAGCGGGATTATGGCCATGTTTGCCGCTTTCCGTGTACTATAGTCCACAGATTTTTTGTGATAGGAGGTCCGGAAGGACTTTTTGCAAAAAGTTTTTGTAGGGGTCCATTAAGACCTTATTAACGGCGTGAGTTGGTCCCGAGGGAAAACGTCTGCATTTTGAGGTTCAAAATAGGCCCAGAGCGGGAATATGGCCATATTTACCGTTTTCCGTGTACTAAAGTCCACAGATTTTTGGTGATAGGAGGTCCAGACGGATTTTTGGCCGAAAGTTTTTGTGGGGGTCCATTAAGTCCTTATTAATGGCTGAGTTGGTACCGAGGGCCTAATGTCTGCATTTTGAGGTTCAAAATAGGCCCAGAGCGGGAATATGGCCATATTTTTCATTTTTCGTGTACTGTAGTCCACATATTTTTAGTGATAAAAGGTCCGTATGGATTTTTGGCAGAATTTTTTGTGGGGGTTCGTTAAGACCTTATTAATGGCGTGAGTTGGTCCCGAGGGCAAACGTCTGCATTTTGAGGTTCAAAATAGGCCCTGATCGGGAATATGGCCATATTTGTCATTTTTCGTGTACTATAGTCCATGGATTTTTTGTTATAGGACATCCGAAAGGATTTTTTGCCGAAATTATTTTTGGGGGTCCGTTAAGACCTTATTAATGGCGTCAGTTGGTCCCGAGGGGCAAATGTCATCATTTTGAGGTTTAAAATAGACCCAGATCGAAAATATGGCCATAATTGCCGTTTTCCGTGTACAATAGCCCAATGATTTTTTGTGATAAGAGTTTCAGACGGTTTTTTGGCCGAAAGTTTTTGTGGGGGTCCGTCAAGTCCATATTAATGGCATGAGTTGGCCCCGAAGGGCAAACGTCTGCAATTTGAGGTTCAAAATAGACCCAGAGCGGGAAGATGGCCATATTTGCCATTTTCCGTGTACTATAGTCCTTAGATTTTTGGTGATAGGAGGTCTGGATGGATTTTTGGCCGAAACTTTTTGTGGTGGTCCGTTAAGACCTTATTAATGGCGTGAGTTGGTCCCGAGGGGCAAACGTTTGCATTTTGAGGTTGAGTATAGGCCCTGAGCGGGAATATGGCCATATTATTTGTTTTCCGTGTACAATAGTCCACAGACTTTTAATGATAGGAGGTCCACATGGATTTTTTGCCGAAGCTTTTTGTGGGGATCCTTTAAGACTTTATTAATGGCGTGAGTTTTTCCCGTGGGGCAAACGTCTGCATTTTGAGGTTCAAAATAGGCCGAGAGCTGGAATATGGCAATATTTACCGTTTTTCGTGTACTATTGTCCATGGATTTTGGGTGATAGGAGGTCCGTACGGATTTTTGATCGAAATTTTTTGTGGAGGTCAGTTAAGACCTTTTTAATGGAGTGAGTTGGTCCCAAGGGGCAAACGTCTGCATTTTGAGGTTCAAAAAAGGGCAAGAGCGGCAATATTGCTATATTTGTCATTTTCCGTGTAATATAGTCCACTGATTTTTTGTT